>JAJOOR010001244.1:0-91610 GCA_036250505.1 Solanum acaule
AAGTCTTTTTAACGGTGCGCAACGTTAGAACTCGCCTTGTTGCTACTTGCCGGACCAAGGAGGTAATCAACAAGAAAAGAATTATCAACATAGATTTAGTGTGATACTATCTAATAGTCTAGTGTCGATTGGTGCGAAGTAATAACTATGCCAAACATCAATGTGATGTCTAATATGAGGTAAAGGTAAGGGTTAGTAAATTATGCACACGTAGCTGGACCAAGGTGCGGGGTGAAATTCTCTAGATGCCGGACCAAGGATTTAGAGATACCTAGCTTATCACTTTGCATGTAGTACACTAGGAAAGGATTGCTATTACTAGGATCACTGCGTTATGAGCTTGTGGGGAACACGTATACCCTAGTTAATTCTCCGATCTTGATAACAACCAAAATTTGACTTTTGTTTACTGATTAGTTACTGAATTCTTACAATTTGTTTCACAAATCCCCCTCTTTAATTACTTGTTTCTGGAAGTAATTTGACGAAACGAATATAATTGTTGGTTAAAGTTAAGTCTTAACCATTTTCCTTGTGGGATCGACCCCAACCTACAAGTTGGGTTCTTTACTTGATAACGATCGCTTATGCTTCTTTAGGGAGGTGTAATTTGAGTGTATCAAATTTTGGCGCCGCTGCCGGGGAAATTTGTCTTTTAGATTAATTTTAATTGCATTATTGAACTTTAGTCAAATATTTCCTAATTTTACTTTTTCTTTTTGTCTTTGTCTCTCTCATGTTCTGACTCTAGTGTATGCCAAGTACACAGAGCCAAGGTGAACCACTTACTCCTTACGATCCAGAGTTGAACTGAACTTTGTGAAGAATGAATAATCAAGGAGTTCTAGTTAATCGTATCGGAGGCAATCCAGGTGAAGAAGTTGAGTTGCAACATCCGAGGGTAGTTGGTGGGAACAACCATATTCCAGCCGAAAATTAATTGGGAGATGTATTGAGGGTGCAGGATCCACCAAGCCCATGAATGCATGACAACTATTGGGGCAACGTCAGTATTACTGACTTTGATGAACCTCTTGTCTTACCCTCTTTGCCTCCGAGGCACACATTTATGGTGACCAGTAGCTTGATGCAGATGCTTACAGCGAGGGGCTTGTTCTCGGGGTTGCCATCGGGGGACCCACATGCTCACATAGCCAAGCTAAGGGTGGTTTGCAAGAGCTGTGTAGGTCTACCAGACTTGGATATGGATGTCATCGGATTGCGAGTGTTCCCTCTATCACTGACAGGCGATGCTACTGTATGGTTCACTGAGCTTCCTTATAACTCAATCTATACATGGGACCAACTGAAGGATGTGTTCTTAGCAAGATACTATCTAGTGTCCAAGAAGCTCAATCACAAAGATAAGGTCAACAATTTTGTCGCATTACCTGGAGAGTCTGTGAGTAGCTCATGGGACAGATTCACTGCATTCGTTAGAGGTGTTCCGAATCACCATATTGTTGATGTGTTGCTGAAGGAATATTTCTATCGAGGTCAGGATGACAACAATAAAGCAGTGCTTGATACTATTGCCGGAGGTTCATATGGTGAGTGCACATACGTACAGATTGAATAAAAGCAGGAGAAGATCTCTCGCAACAATAAAGCATGGAGCACTAGGAGGTCGGATACTGGGAGAAACACATTTTCCATTCATGCTACAAACAACCAGTCTATGGATGAGATTCATGAGGAGATGGCTCAGATGAGGACCGAGTAAGGGTTGGTATTGAAGCATGTGAGCGGAGGTGCGGAAAAGGTAACTGTTGTGAACTACTTAACTAGAAATCCACCACCAGTTGAAGAGTGTTACTATGAAGAGGATTCTTATACGGTGAATGATCAGACAGGGGGTTTCTGACCAAACACCTAAGGATCCAACACGGACAATTGGCGCCAAGGTCAAGGAAACCAAGGTCGGAACTATGGAAATTACAACCGAGAGGGTCAATACGTTCGGGATGGGAACTTCAATCGCAACAACAATTACAATCGGAATAACTATAGCAACAGAAATGATCGAAGTGGACCTTATGTTCCCCCTCAAAATCGGGAATCTGGTACTAGGGAAGCTGGAGGAAATATGGTGCGTATTGAATATATGATGCAGAAGATGATGAGAAGGTTTGATGCAACTGATGAGAATATGAAGGAGATGAGAAACGACTTGTATGGTATTGGTCAAAAGGTTGATGCCCATGCAGTGTCAATAAAGCATCTAGAGCAACAGATGACCCAATTGTCTACTACAGTGAACCCACGTCAACCTGGCACTCTTCCTAGCAACACCATCCAGAATCTAAAGAATGATAGTCATTGTATGGCAGTTACTACTCGAGGGGGTAAGCAAACCATTGATCCACCTATGCCGTCTGTGCTGGATGTTGAGATTAGAAAAGAAGATGATGTAGTAAAGGTTAGAGAAGAGGCCAAAAATGTGATAGAGAAAGAAGTGGAGATATCTCAGAAAGTGGTCCCCATACCTAGACCTCCACCACCTTTTCCACAGAGGTTAGTGAAGAAGACTGAATATCGCAGGTTTATTACTATGTTGAAGCAGCTTTCCATCAACGTTCTGTTAATAGAAGCTTTCGAGCAAATGCCTGGGTATGCAAAGTTTATGAAAGATATGGTGACAAAGAAAAGGTTTGTGAGTTTTGAAGATGATGATAGATTGCAACATTGTAGCACTATTGCTACAAGGTCTCTTGTGCAGAAGAAGGAAGATCCCGGTGCTTTCACGATTCCATGCACTATAGGGTTGTTACACTTTGCTAAGGCATTGTGTGATCTTAGTGCTAGGATCAACCTCATGCCATTGTCTATTTATAAGAAGTTCGGTCTAGGGGATCCAAAGCCTACTACGATGCGATTACTTATGGTCGATCAAACCGTGAAAAGACCTTTTGGTGTACTCCATGACGTGCTAGTGAAAGTGGAGTTGTTCAACTTTACGACGGATTTTGTGATTTTTGATTGTGAGGTTGATTTTGAGGTTCCCATCATCCTTGGGAGACCATTCCTTGCCACAGGGCATGCGTTGGTTGATATGGAAAAGGGGCAGATGAAGTTTATATTGAACAATGAAGAAGCAACTTTCAATATTTGTAGGTCCATGAACCAGAGTGGTGAGCACCAAACGGTATCTGCTATAACTTACAGAGTTGAGAGTGGAATAGAAGTGCAAATTGAAGAGCGACTAGGTGTTGAGGCACTAGCAGCATTTATGATGAATTTTGATAGTGATGGTATTGAAGAGTATGATGAGTTGGTAGCTGCACTCGATAGGTGCGAATATAGGTCAAAACCAAAGAAGTATGAGTTAGACATGAAGAATCGTGAGTCCCCACCCGCGAGACCATCTATTGTGGAGGCACCGAAATTGGAGCTTAGGGCTCTACCACCGCATTTGAGGTATGTATTCTTGGGTAGAGATAATACTTTGCCCGGTCATCATTGCGGCAGATTTAAATGCGAGACAAGTAGAGTGCTTGGTGACTATGTTAAAAAGGTTCAAGCGAGCTATTGGGTGGACTATTGTGGATATTATTGGGTGGACTATTGCGGATATTATTGGGATTCCTCCCGGTATTTGTTCTCACAAAATCTAAATTATGCCAGATCACAAGCCTAGTATCGAGCACCAGAGAAGATTAAGTCCACCTATGCAAGAGGTAGTTAAAAAAGAGATCATCAAGTGGTTGGATGCCGAAGTTATTTATCCCAATGCAGATAGTAGTTGGGTGTGTCCTGTTCAATGTGTGCCCAAGAAAGGTGGGATTACTGTGGTTCCTAATGAGAGAAATGAGCTTGTTCTGATGCGGCCCGTGACTGGATGGAGTGTTTGCATTGACTATCGGATGTTAAATTCTTAGACAGAAAAAGGCCATTTCCCTATGCCATTCATGGATCAGATGTTGGATAGACTTGCTGGTAAGGGTTGGTATTGTTTTCTTGATGATTATTTGGGCTACAATCAGATTTCTATAGCTCCGGAGGACCAAGAGAAGTGAGACTTTTGCCTTCAAACGAATGCCATTTGGGTTGTGCATTGCTCCAGCGACCTTTTAGCGTTGTATGATGTCGATATTCTCTGATATGGTGGAGTACGCTATTGAGGTATTTATGGCTGATTTCTCTGTGGTAGGTGATTCTTTTGATCGATGTCTCGATCATCTGGCGGAGGTGCTTAAAAGGTGTGAAGACTGCAATCTGGTGCTAAATTGGGAGAAGTACCACTTTATGGTGAAAGAAGGGATAGTTCTGGGTCATCGGATTTCTGAGAAGGGCATTGAGGTTGATAGAGCAAAAGTAGAGGTAATAGAAAAGCTTCCACCACCTATCTCTGTAAAAGGTGTTAGAAGTTTTCTTGGGCATGCAGGTTTCTATAGGAGGTTCATCAAGGACTTCTCTAAAATTGCACATCCATTGTGCAAACTGCTCGAAAAAGAGTGTAAGTTCTATTTTGATGATGCTTGTCTAAGAGCCTTTGGAGAGTTGAAGGAGAAGTTAGTTACTGCACCTATCATTATTTCACCGGATTGTGGACAACCGTTTGAGGTAATGTGTGATGCGAGTGGAGTGGCGCTTGGTGTGGTATTGGGACAGAGGCGAGAGAAAATTCTTCATCCTATTTACTATGCTAGCAAAGCTCTAAATGTGGCCCAGAAGAATTATACTGTGATTGAACAAGAACTTCTTGCTGTGGTTTTCGCATTCAAGAAATTTCGATCCTACTTGATTGATACTAAGGTCATAGTGCATACTGACCATTCTGCATTGAGGTATTTGATGGCGAAGAAGGATGCAAAACCGAGGTTGATTAGATGGGTATTGTTGCTGCAAGAGTTTGATTTTGTGGTAAAAGATAGAAAGGGGACCGAAAATCAAGTTGCCGATCACTTGTCCAGATTAGAGGACGAGGCTATGCTAAAGCTTGGTGATAGGGCTGAAATTAATGATGCTTTCCCAGATGAACAGGTATTGGCTGCTTCTCATGATCTGATTCCTTGGTTCGCAGACTTTGCTAATTATTTGGCAAGCGATTTGGTTCCCCAGGACTTGTCCTTTCACCAAAGGAAAAAGTTTATGCATGATGTGAAGAAATTCTTTTGGGATGAGCCTTACTTGTATCGTAGTTGTGCTGATGGGATTATTCGTCGCTGTGTGCCCGAGGTTGAGATGTTGAGTGTACTTGAAGCATGCCACTCATCGCCTGTTGGTGGGCATCATAGTGGTATTTAGACTGAGCATAAGATTTTGCAATGTGGGTACTACTGGCCTACCAACCACCAAGATGCTCATGATTTTGCCAAATCTTGTGATCGTTGTCAAAGAGAAGGAGGAATTTCAAAGAGGCAAGAGCTTCCTATGAATCCTATATTGGTGATAGAGTTGTTTGATGTATGGGGCATTAATTTTATGGGTCCATTTCTGAGTTCACATAGGATGAAGTATATTCTTGTTGCAGTTGATTATGTATCAAAGTGGGTGGAAGCAGTTGCGCTCCCCAACAATGAAGGTAAAAATGTCACCGCATTTTTTAAAAAGAATATCTTCTCTAGATTTGGGACACCGAGGGCGATTATCAGTGATGGAGGCTCCCAGTTTTGTAATAAGTTGTTCAAGGCGCTACTTGAGAAATATGGTGTCCGCCACAATGTAGCCACTCCTTACCATCCGCAGACTAGTGGGCAAGTTGAAGTGTCCAATAAAGAGATCAAACAAATTTTGGCAAAGACTGTGAATGCTAATAGAACGGATTGGTCAAGGAAGCTTGATGATGCTCTATGGGCCTATCGCACTGCATACAAGACTCCCGTAGGTATGTCTCCTTACCAACTTGTATATGGGAAGTCTTGCCATTTACCGGTAGAGCTAGAGCATAAGGCTTTGTCGGCGATGAAGAAGCTAAATTTGGATTGGGGCGCCGCATCTAATCAGAGAATGAATGACTTGAATATGCTTGATGAGTTTAGCCTAAAAGACTATAAATGTTCAGCCTTGTACAAAGAGAAAATGAAGAGGTATCATGATCAACGAATTGAAAAACGAGAATTTGTTGTGGGTGATCCTGTGCTTCTACTCAACTCTAGGTTGCTCTTGTTTCTGGGGATACTCAAATCCAAATGGACTGGGCCATTTTTGCTCACAAAAGTGCTTCCCCATGGAGCGGTTGAGCTTGAGAACAGTGAAGGAACAATGTTCATGATTAATGGGCAAAGGATCAAGATCTATCTGGGAAACGCAGAAAGTGTGCAAGAAGTTGTTGAGGCCTATCATCTTGATGAAGTCTGAGTAATCAAAAGGCCTGTGTCGTGCCGCGACATTAAATCAAGCGCTTCTTGGGAGGTAACCCAAGATGTACAATCTAGCCAATGATAGGTTTTTGTTTTTCATCTAGCAGTTTTCTGTGTTTAGTTGATTCTTTGTATTAAGTTATATAGGTGTTTTAGTTATTTACTAGTGTTGGCTAGAATTAGCATAGGGTCCGTCTCTAAAAGGTGTCCAGAAAATCTAAAAAGAATAGCCTAATGGTTGCTACATATGCAAGTGCGCTATGAAAAGGCTGCAGAAAATGGTTTGGTGCAGAGGTCTACGGACCCCATCGACAGTCCGTCAATCCATCCACGGACCGTGAATGGTGTCTGTAGATCCCAGGTAAGTGTCTAAATTTTTCTAAGTATAAAAGGTGATCTACGGTCCCCATCTATGGACCGTAGATCGACCCACGGACCGTAGACAGGGTCTCGTGGGTCCAAAACCCTAATGATGCCTGACCCGACCCAGACTCCCCATTTAAAATCCCCAAATTTTAAAACATTTTCCAAATCCCTCCATTACTCCCTAACCATCCCTATAACTCCCAAATTTCCTAATTCACCCCAACATCACTCGCTAATCTCCCCACTAATCACCCCCAACCATCTCTCATAATCATCCCCCATATTCCCAAACCCCTTTTTTGGTTTCAAAATTCCGGTGTCCGGGCTAGGTGCAACTAAGTGGTTAGTTGTGGCATTGCAAGCTTAGTGTTATCACACAATCACACCACTCCTCATTGCTTGTAAGGTAACATACTTTCCTCTCACTTTGAGTTTCGGTTCATAGATTGAATATAGAAAGTCGGGAGTCGGGTCTTGACCTTGGGTAATTAAGTGTATGTAATTGCATGCTAAAATTTAAGTACTAACACCCTTGGGATGATAGATTGTGATTGTGTTGCCTTGATAGTGTGTTAAACCTGCCTAAATGCTAGTCGATATGTAAGTTTCGACTTAGGGTTCTGAATTTTGTATGAAATAATTATCAAATTGAGTAATCAGAACCCTTAGAATGATGAACTAGCATGATTGAATGTTGAAATGCATGATTAGACTAGGACGTTATTGAAATTGACTTCAAAATCCAAACGAGACATATCTGAGACCTGGCACAAACCCCATCTACGGGACCCGTCTACGGACCGTAAGTCAAGCTACGGACTGTAGATCAGGTCCGTAGATGAAGGCACTTGGCAAATTTCACCAAGTCTGAAACCACGGAAGTGGACCACGGTCCGTAGATCAATCTACGGACCATTATGTACATCCGTGGTTTCCATCTGTGACCATTATTGTTGGTCCTCTATTCCATAGAAGGGTTCCACGGACCGTAGATGACCACTGTACCACTGTCTGAATTTTTTTTTGGGTCTTTGTTGTTGTTCGTTTTTAGTTCTAAAATTATTTCGAGTGTGTTTTTAGTTAGTTTTGGTACTAATAACTCTTCCACAGGTACTATGGCACCCAAGAAGCTTGTCACCTATACAAAACAGGGCAAGTCAAAATCTATTGCCCCTAGCTTCAGGCTAATCGACGAAGATAATGATGTGGAGACGGATCCAGCAAACGTTCCTCCCAACACAAAGACCTCTCCCACTACATCCCGAGTCACCAGAGGCACCACCCGGAAGGTGATTATCGACATAGTCACTGTCTCCCAGTCTGAGGAGGAGCACACACTGATCGAGTCACCAACTGGGGCTGCTTCCAGTTCAGAGAATGGGTCTACGTCCGGCTTTGAGTCTGCCCATGCTTTGGGCTCTGAGTCTAGTCATGCTTCAGGGTCTGAGTGTGCCCATGCTGAAGGTTCCATTACTAAATCAGCCACAGGTTCCGGCGAAAATGAACAAGCAGCCTTGTCTGATGAGGCCACTAGCTCGGAGTCAATACCAGTACCACAAAATGATAACCCTACTCCAGTGGCCGGCGAGCCAAATAGATGGTGTGTTGAGGGTCAATGGCAAATTTATCGGGATGCCAAGATGAAAAATAACAAAGAGAAGATGGCCTGACTTATTACAGAAGAGCACAGAGTCCTCACGGGGAGCTTGCACACTGTCCCTGACATCCACCAGAGTTTTAATCTTTACAAGTGTGACTGGATGGCTCGAGACCCAAGGAATTATAGCGAGGAGATTGTGCGGGAGTTCTACGCCTCCTATGCTGCCACTTTCCGAGGTTCGATCTCCAAGCAGTCCAAGCCCACAGCCCAGGACCCTCTCACTTCCACTATGGTCCGAGGTTGTCTGGTGGACATATCATATGCCACCATCAGTTGCTTTCTCTATGGCCCTATCACCGATCACTCTTGGTCCCTGAAAACAACAGAGTTTGATTACCAATGGGACATCGTGCAGGGCGGTCCTTTCCAGAGAAATGCTGAGCAACGGGAGGCTGTTATACTATGGTTGGCTAAATACATTGCTGCAGATTGGGAGCATGCGGAGTGGGTCACCGCACCATGGTTAGGTATCCGAAAGGCCACATTAAATTTTGTGGCCAAGTTCTTCTGGTAGTTGGTGCATAACAGGGTGTCCCCTACAAAAGCTGACAACCAACTCACATGGGGCAGAGCCATCATGGTTGCAACATTAGTAGCAGGATTGGAGATTGACTTTTCCCGCATGCTGCTGGCAGAGATTCACGAGAGGGCGTTCATGACCTCTACTACTTACCCCTTTCCGTGTTTGAGTTTCCAATTGTGCAGGAACTCTGGAGTGCTGATCTAGCACTATGATAGGTTGATCCACCCTACGAGGACCTTAGATATTGGCCTAATTCAGGATGAGGCAAATGTGGCAGCACCTTGCAGAAGGCCGTGGATCGATGTGCCATTGGGTATTGATTCAGTAGATGTTGTGGAGCAGATGCAGGGTGATGAGCCTGCCCCTCCAGCCCACACTGTTGATGCCCCAGCCTCGTCTTCTTAAGTCGCTAGTCAGGCCCCCAGCTCATCTAGAGCCACCCCACTTTCGGGAGCCAATGTTATACCACTGGCCCGAGTCCTGAAATTAGAGGCTTAGATGGCCACCTTGCTGCACCATATTAAGCCCTGGATGCGGGAGTTGATTGCTGAGTCCGAAAAGGAAGTAGAAAAGAGGATTGAGGCAAAAATGGACCAAAAGGTCCAAGTAGTTCATAAGCGGCTCGATGCCTTCTAGTTGAGAGTTCTAGAGAGGCTAGCTCCTACTACTAATATGTCCTTTTTCCAGACCGAGCTAGCTAGTCTACGGGCAGATGTTGACACCATCTTGGCCATACCAGTTGTTGAGCCACAGGCTGCACCCTTTGCATTAGGCGATGATACAGTCCTGGGTGCACTATTCAGTAGAGATGATGCGGAGGAGCAGCCCAAGCCTGCATGTGCCCGTGGTAAGAAACATCGATCTAGTCACAAAATTGAGCGCACGGAGGAGGAAAAGCCTAGCAAAAGGCAGCGCATGCAGGAGAAGAAGGCATGGAAAGACTCCATAATAGATGAGCAGCTGAGGTAGTAGAGAGCTCGTGAGATGGTTTCTGGGGCGTCGAGTTCTATGCCCATGTCTGAGGTTCTGCCTACTGTGGCGATTGATGTGAGCACCACTGAGGGTGCAGTTAGAGTTGCAGATAGCACTATTGATGGTGTTGTCCTTGTTGATGCGGGCACTACTGAGGGTGACCCGAGTATTGATTTAGCGAGATCCGGGTATCCGGACCCACCCGCTTGTTAATAGGTCTTCGGCGCTATGCGTCACAGGTTTACTTCACCTAATCCATTATTCTTTACTTTTTCTGTGCATTGGGGACATTTGCACCTTCTTTTGTTGGGGGGTGGGGTAAATGGATTGTGAGTAATAGGGTGAAGTCTGAGTAACCCAACTCATAATCCTCTCTTGGGGTTTTCTGGCCTGTGTTCTTTTTCCCTAAAAGACTGTTTAATTTCTGTTGAACTAGCATGTGTTAGGATCGTATGTTAGAAGCATGAAAAATAATGAAGCATGATGGCTTTTCAAAAATGATACCCATCCAAATTTTGTGATTTGTGCAAGAATTTGTAGGCTAAGATAAGTTGAATGTGTTGGCTCTGAGTATGACATGATAATGAATCAACTTGATGGCATGGCTTAAGCTAAAACTTGAACTGAGTAATCTAATAATCTGATAATGAAACTATGTGCCAAGAGTGTGAGAATAGTTGATTGTTCAAACAGTTTTGTGCCAATCTAGAACTTGCCCGGTTCGTCCTGCTAAGACAATCTACTCTAGAGGCTAGGAAGTGAGCATAGGCCCTTGTTCTGATAAGTCCACAAATTGTCTAAAAGAAGAATCCAACCAAATGAAAAAAATGCCCCCTTTGATCGAAATGCTTTGAGCCTAAATTAGACCATTTCTTTCTAAACCCCTAACTCATCTTCCTATAATCTACTATGTTGACCCCAGTCCCTCCTAGGACATGTGCACCTCGACTTAGGCCAAAAGCCCAAGTTGAGGGTGGCTAATGTAAAAAGTAACTTCAATCTTGGCCCTGATCTGACATCGGGTGTTGTACACCTCAACCAATGGAAAATCCATAAGTTGAGGGTGGCTATGAAAGAGGAAACCGAAAGAAAAATGGGTATGAAAAGAGTTTGATGTTGAAAAAGAGAAAAAGAAAAGAGAGGGAAGGATGTGACTTGTTGAAAGCTAAAGAAAAGAATACAATGCAAGAAAAAGTTGAAAGTGAAAAATAAAGAGCTACAAAGTCTAAAGTCACATCCATGGTTGAAGAAAATCAAGGGAAAGAAGGTAGAACGGTAGGATATCAAAAATAGGGCAAAAAGAGGTTGAAAGCCTTGTGTAATGTCAAAGAGGGCAGAAAGTCACTAAGAAGTACCCAAATGTACCACACCTGACCCTGAGCCTATGTTACAAGCCAAGAAAGTCCTATAGTGATCCTAGAGTCTAGTTTAGAGAGTCTAAGCAGTGAAAATAATGGCAAGCCTATGGTATTGAGCACTAACAGTACTTGAAGTTACTTCTGAGTGTGAGTGTTGAATGAATCCTTGTACTCAAATTCATATTCATTGTGTGAAAAAAGGGATTTCGTTTGAAGTAAGGGCTCTAGGTACATTGTCGGAAAGTTGGTACCTTAGTGATAGTAAAACAGTGTATGTTGTGTGTTGGTTGGTCGATCTTTGTCATGTTTTGATGCGCACAAGTTAGCTTGTTGAGTCTGAGAGAAAAGATTTGCACCCAAAAAGAGAGTCGGAGTAGAGAGCCATGTGATTGCTTGTGCTTGAAGTGCTTGCTTCTATACAAGTGTCGTTTAGAGTCTTAGTGCGTCGCTTGAGGACAAACAATGAATTTAAGTTGAGGGTGTTGATATACCGTGAGTTTACGGTATTTTTAATACAATTCACTTAAGAGTTATGTGTGTCTAGGGCCTTTTTGTATTGGTTTTTATGTGTTTTTATCATGTTTTGTAGGAAAGATATTTAGCCGCGGAAGTAAAGAAACAGCTGAAAGAAATGCAGAAAAGGGCATCTATGGACCATAGGTCTATTGACGCTCCGTAGATGGTGATCGTAGATCAGCAAGCAAGGCAAATCTGACCAAGTGTAGAACCACGGTGACCATTGACGGTCCGTAGATTGATCTACGGACCGTACTGCTGATCCGTATATTGATCTACGAACCGTACTACTGATCCGTAGAATGATACTGCGAGGGTTCCAATACCTAATTTTTGAAGATTCTAAGTGTGGAGCTACGGAGAGGGATTGACGGACTATAGATCGATCTACGGTTCATATTGGTGTTCCGTCGTTTGCTTTTGAGAAGCTGATTTTTGGAAGCTGAAATATTTTCTAAGTTTTGACTAACGGAAGGGACTCACGGACGGTAGATCCAGTGACGGTTCGTGAGTCAGTCTCGTGGAATGAAGACGCGCGCCTGAACAAACTTTCCTTATTTTGTTTCCCTTTCAATTTAGGACTTGTTTTCTATAAATAAGGTATGTAAACCTCGTTTTTGGGGGTTAGACTTTATTACTTTAGTTCTACTTTGTGACTTGAAAATTATTTTTGGAAACCTAGCAATTCTTGATTTCCTAAGTTGGTTTTGAAGATTTTGGTATTGAAATTCAAGTTGAAATTCTGGGTTTGTTATTCTCAATTACGTAAGTTCATAATTATTTCATCTAAATCAATGAATTGTGTTTATATGATTATGGGTAACTAAACTTCACAACTAGGGTTATGGGAACCATGAGCGATTAACAAAGTATGAATAGTAAATAAGCAATTCTTGAATAGTGTTTTGCATGCATTGATAGTTCTTTCATTTAAAAGTCTTTTTAACGGTGCACAACGTTAGAACTCACGTTGTTGCTACTTGCCGGACCAAGGAGGTAATCAACAAGAAAAGAATTATCAACATAGATTTTGTGTGATACTATCTAATAGTCTAGTGTCGATTGGTGCGAAGTAATAACTAAGCCAAACATTGATGTGATGTCTAATATGAGGTAAAGGTAAGGGTTAGTAAATTATACACACTAGGACTAAGGTGCGTGGTGAAATTCTCTAGATGTCGGACCAAGGATTTAGAGATACCTAGCTTATCACTTTGCATGTAGTACAATAGAAAAAGATTGCTATTACTAGGATTACTGCATTATGAGCTTGTGGGGAACATGTATACCCTACTTAATTCTCTCATTTTGATAACAACCAAAATTTAACTTTTGTTTACTGATTACTTACTGAATTCTTACAATTTGTTTCACAAATCCCCCCCTTTAATTACTTGTTTCTGGAGTAATTTGACAAAACAAATATAATTGTTGGCTAAAGTTAAGTCTAAACCATTTTCCTCGTGAGATCGACCCACCCCAACCTACAAGTTGGGTTCTTTACTTGATAACGATCGCTTATACTTCTTTAGGGAGATGTAATTTGAGCATATCAGCTTTCAATACCAGGCAATCTCTCATTTTTCCGAGGCAAAACCTATCAAGGAACCCATACCATCACCTTTGGTGGAATCTACCAATCAATCAAACCTAGGTATTATCTAAACACCCTACTCAAAACGACCAAACTTAAGATCAATCTTAAAAGATAACTAAATCCTTGAAGTTGGTCAACACTTACACTTATTCTTCTTCACCTTAACTAGGTGGTACATGCAACCCTCAAGGTCAACTTTAAGACAAAACATAATCCAAAGTTATGGCATAGATCTTTCCCCCTTATACTCTCGGATAAGCTCATTTGGGGACTAACAACTTGACTATACGGGTTCTAACATCACACATGAGCATAACAAAAACACTACCAATCCATCCTAAGGATGACATCTAAATCTAGCACATCAAATCCTATCTAGTCACATAGCCATCATTGACATTTCAACCAACACCTTCTCCCTTGCTTATTGTAACAAGAGCTCTTCGAGTAGTCACATCTTGAAGACCACCAATTAGAGAGAAAGACCTTATAAAGTTAAAATCTATGGCCCGACTAGAGAATAAAGAAGTGAAGTTTCCTAACGTCCTATAACCTATCTCTCATAGATGTGTTGCGACTCACACCGATGAACAAGACTCTACTAGACGTCGTTTGAGACATCCTAAAACCATCCCAAAACTCATGCTCTGATACCAACTTTGTCACGACCCGAGACTACGCCCTAGACATGACACAGCGTACTTGACCCCGAAGGGGTCTCATATAAGACCTTAGCATATCATTACTTATGAACATAGGGAAAAATGCGGAAAATTTAAAACTTTTCTTACAATCGAAGTCTTTATAAAATGAGAGAGTCTATGACACTATGTCTCAAACCATCTATAACATTAGAATTAAAACTCTTTAATACAATCTTAGGGACACGGCCCTTACATAAATCTAAAACATAAAGAAAGCCAAATAGGACATGTGGTCAAGCCCTCGAATACTATGAGGACTCACCAATCTTCTTCTTCTTGATCTACTAGAGTCCTAACCACGAGGATAGCATCCAATATCTCCAAAGCCTACACTTATAGAAAATGTAGAAATATGCGTTAGCACAAAAATGTACTAAGTATGGAGGTAATGCAAGAAAATCCTTAAAACATGCATCAAAGGGACATTTTGTTTAAAACCATGGTATGCCACTTTCGAACATCATCTTTGAAATAGATGGAGAATGTAGCTCATAAGATAAATCATGCACAATTCATCATAACATAGAGGATATCATCATAATTACAAGCATAGTCTCCAACACAACATAATGCATACTTCAATCTTCACAAGACATAATTCACATGCATAAGTACATAACAAGATTATATCAACATAATAAAACTATCACATGAGCAACCCTAAGCTACACTTGTGCAATGCATAGATAGGATCACATAATACTATCTACACTAACATACCAACTTATAAGCAATCCAAAGTCATACTAGTACAATGCAAAGGTAAGATCCCATAACCCTACCAAATGCTAAGTATCACATTTAGACCACCAACAACATACATATCTTACTTTTAGTTCATCCATAACCAACATACATAAGTACATAGACATTCATGATCATAACTCATACATATCATACATACATAATTCAAAAAGTCTTCATAACATAAGAGAACCTAACCATAACCCTTCTTAAAGTCCACTTGTGCAATGTATGGGTGAAGTCCCATACCCCCACTCATGCTAAGTAGTACCTCTTAAGAAGTCATAATTAGAATCCATGTTCTTATCATAGCTGATATTCGTATCATGTAGAGATAATAGCCTTAACCGACATAGACCATCTGAGCTACATGGAATCCGGTGTTCTACCCCCACACCAAAAAGAGATGTCCTACTTGCCTAAGGTACGACGTACATATTAGATTTTAGGTGGATCCACTAGCTAAAACTTATGTGGGCACATAGTTATGGGATATGCAGATTGCTACTAGAAACCAGACTTTCTAATCGTAGAAGGTTTCCATCCCATTAGACACCATAATGTGAACCCAACTACTAATATGAAGGAACCCATCTCATATTTATATCCGCTAGGTGCTAAGCATAATTCCCTTTAAAAGTTACTTTAAGTTTTTACTTAAGTTTTGGTTTATGAAAGAATGCACTAGGCACTCAAACCAACATACATCATAATAGCTCAAGACTCATTAGGGTGAGAATGTCCTTTCAACCTTAGAATCATCAACATGTGAGTAAACCTTTCACATTATATTCGTAGTGTGCTCATAAGTATGGCCTTTCATTCAACACTACAATACTACCATAGTCATAACATATCATATATAGTCATTTCATATCGTACATAGTCATGTATAGGGGTATAGGAAAGAAGGATCTTGCATCAATACCACAATATACACAATAACTAAACACCTCCACCTTTCAAGTGGATCAACATGATCATGTACATTTCATGCATAAAAGTATGTAAAGGTGCATATGAGAACTAACCTTTCAATCAACATCATAGATACATTATCATCATAGACACTTCCTTCTCAAGTGTTCATAAGCATGTACATAATATCACAATCACATATAATACACATATATTGCATTCAAGGATCATATTGAGTCAACACATCTAGCATTCAACTTATGTAACATAGATACAACCATGACTGAAGTAATCCATTCATTTCATGCATAAACTCTGTGATCATATTATAGGTCATGTGGGTGAAGTCTTTGCACAATAATGCCATATACAACTTCAACATACATAATAGCTTCCTTCTTTAAGCCTAAACATCCTTAACTTGTTCATATTAGCTTTTACCTTTAAAGTCATAGGAGTCATCTTCATATTATGAGCATCACCCTGAAGCAACACCTCACATGGTAATCATGTAAACTTAACTGTCAAGGTAAACATAACTACATACTTCATTCTTACTAATTATAGACATATAGCATCAAGTGAACTAAATCTCAATACTACTTCAACCATGATCCATCATATAAGACCTAATCGAATTAGTTCATGTCTACAAGATTCATTCATAAGCAATTCATATCTAAGTGATATAACCTAAGGCAATTCACTAAGAAGTTCATCAATCTTAAATGTTCACATCTAACCCTCAATTTTCCCTTCAAGGATAAGAATCAAGATTCAACCCTAACTTCTAGAATTACCAAGTTAGATAGGGGAATTTCATGATGCAACAAATTAATAACATAAACACAATCAATTGACAAGCTTACATGATCAATCAAGTCATACCCTAGTTCACAATTTAGGAAGAAGGGAAAATCATGGGTCCAAGGGATATTTTCATCAAAATACATCAATACTCCATTAATCCAAACATAAATCATCATAATCAATCATAATAAACATTGATTAAACAATTGAATTCATTTTGGAAGAAGACCCGTGACTAGATTTGAAAACCCTAGATTTGGGGAATTTGAAAACATAGTTGAAGGGGCTTCTTGGTGATAACTAACCAAGAATGAAAAGCATCCATACCTTAGACTTAGAATTCCATAAAATTCACATGAAAAATACCTCTCCTTGAAGCTCTAGCTTGATCCCTTCCTTTGTTCTTCAATGTAGTCCAGAGAGAAGATTTTGGGAGGGAAAGTATTTGGGTTTTGATTTGGGGTCTTGGGTTATGACTTATTAAGATGTGTTTTAATGACTTAAAATAGTTTATATAGGTCTATTAAATCAGTATAAAATGACCCTAGACTAAAACAATTAAATTAGGAATTAATTGGGAAAACTTACCTTTGGCCGAATCTCTTTGATAGCATGCAATTGTGTTCCACGAAACCCCCACCTACGGACCGTTGGTGGGGTCACACCCCATACTGTGGGGTCTTGGTTTGAGTCTGGGCATGGTTTTGGGGCCATGACATACGAAGGCCATCCACGGGGTGTGGATGGATCTACGGGTCATGAACCCCATTCGTAGGTCACCCTTATTTTGGCAACTTTTTGGTTTCTTGGGGTCTTGGGGATTAGGCTTTAGGGTCCTCCTCAAGGACCCCTAGGGTGGTTCTTGGGGGGTCGTACCTTGATGTTTAACTCCTAAATCCCTCAACCTAAACTCGGGATTACATTCTACCACATGAACCCCCAGAACAACTCAAAACGAAACTCATTCGGCTCTAGTTTCGCCTACTAGTTTACATTAGGCCTTAGCTTGGTCTTACAAAATTTCCATTACATGATGGTTGTGATGCATTTTCATTTGGTGGAGTATAATGTTGTTGAAATTTCAACTGCGTGTTCAAATGGGCAGCATTCATAGCATCTCTAAAATAAGATGTCATTTATCTTGCATTTTCTCTCATTTGAAATGACTAAGTATTATCATTTTCTATCGCTTGATTCATTCTATACAATCTTTCATGTCCCCTTACCTAAAATTCATTAAAAATATATATAAAAAAATTTCAAACGAAGAAGTCAATGATATTTATGTATTTTTTAAAAAATTACATCCCAATGCCTTATATCTTCATACGATTGGTTGATATCCAGGTTGGACAACATGTTCTGGATTTTCAATGAACATGAGTGAATGTCGTAGATACCAAATCAAATAATCAATTTGGTTTTCTTGATAATTTATTTGTAGTTCTTGAGCTGAGGGTCTCCTGGAAACAGCCTCTCTACCTTCACGAGGTAGTGGCAAGGTCTGCGTACTATTTACCCTCCCCAGACCCCACCTAGTGGGATTTCACTGGGTTGTTGTTGTTGTTGTTGATAATTTATTTGTACAACATGTTAATAACGTTCATTCCATATATTTGCAGTATCAACAAACATCTGACAAGTATGCCTGTCTATTATGTGGCGCTTATCAATTTTATAATGCTCATCAGAATAATGCACATTTTATGGTATATGTTGCAAAAAACTAAATTGTCTTACTACACGATCAACCATGTGCCACTCACGATATATTCCAAAAATAAGTGTCACCTTCACCATCCACATGTTATGCCCTCTTCGACACCATTCAGGCAGTGCATTATGAACTTCTTGAGAATAAGTCTCCCAAATAAACTATAAAAAAAAAAAAGTTAACATATATATCATACATTTTTTTACCATTTTAAATCTTGTGATAAATTAAAATTTTTAATTATACCTCATAAGGTTGCAGATTGTCTAAAACATATCTACAAAAGATCACAATTTTTCGAGCCTCATTCTCATGAACCCTTCGTCGAGACCACTTATATGCAAGTGGTTTTTGTCCCTCTGATAGATCATTGTTGAATGGTGATAGTAAATGTTCAAATGGTATATTATGCTCCCACGTCCATACCTATAAAACCAAAAAAATAAATTATTATTAGTATTAAAAATAGTTAATTATAGTAATTACAAATATAAAGGTGACCAACCTGTAATAATGATACAAAACCATTTACAGCGGAAATGTCTCATATAGAGGCGTGACATAATGAATGGTACAAGTATGAAAGTGCAGCAGCTCCCCAAGCTTGTGTTGCTAGTGCTTGTAAGTCATCCCTTTCAATGAAAAAATTTGAATTAAATTTATTTCCTGACTTATAAGGAAATAATGTTCCTCCAAGCAATCAAAATAAGTATAATCTAAATTTTGTTGTACCTCAAGTTCAGTGGAATTATTGTTTATTTATTACGTTTGAAGTTTCTATATAATTAATTAATGACGTTGAAAAAAACTCTAAAACCTTGAAAGCAATCTTCCGTAGGAAACCAACCAGTTAAATTATAAATTAAAGTTTGTCTATAAACAAATCCATGGATTTAACATTTGATTGTAGAACAGGTGTACCATCAACAACCATACCGAACATAACTTCCATATCCTGCATAGTTATTGTTGTTTCACCAGTTCTCATATGAAAGGTATGAATCTTTGGACGCACCTTTCAACCAAAGCAGTACGCTTGCATCGCACGGAATGTTTCCTACTTCAAGAACACCTCTAAAACCTGTGTAATCAAAATAATTTAGTATACGTGTATGAAGTAGATTATTTTGTATGTGTTGCCATAATTCATTATCATGTCCCCGCACTGTTAAACGTGTATCCGTCCCAGTTATTTCACCATTCCAAATTTTTTAAGATCGATGTTTATCTTGTACCGTTAAAGCATCATACTCAATTGGTCTTTAATGTGAAAAATTTCCTTGATTCATTTATTTATCAAAATGAAAAAAATTACATCATTATCAGTACTATAACTTAAAATGAAATAATTAATAAAAAATATAAATGCTAAAAAGTTACCATTAAATTACCATTTATTGTCTTGATTATTCAAAAGTTCGAAAATTTTAATAATTTTAACAACTTTGGTAACTTTGTTTGAGAATAAGAATTTGGATGAAATTATTTTAACTTCGAGATGATATATTTATAGGAGTAGGAACTCATGATTTTGAGGTATAAGCATATATTCAGACTTGTCAAATGCATGCATATTTTGTTTCTTTAATTAAATTTTTTATTAACGTATCAGGACACTTCATTCAATATTAAGTGCCAACGGTCGTTAGTCAGTAACTTAACCCAACTAAGTGAGTTGGGGTCGAATTCCACAGGGAGTAGTTTTTCTTTCAAATCCAATAATGAAAATAAGACAACAATCTCTTCAATTTAGCACATGTTACACCTTTTTTTGTTTTAGTTTCAAATATCAGGTTTCGATTGTAACTCCAATTTCACACTTCAATACGAAACGATCAAATAATAAAGTAAAACTTGGGGAATTGACAAACCAATTGTTGAATTTCACTTTAGTAGGTGAATGTTCATGCTCACAATAGGTTAATTTGTTGTGGGTAGGTAGGACCACATGTAAATTATTTTTTCTCGAACAATTACCTTTTCTATGTTGAATTTTCTCGAACTTCAACACCAAACAACAAATTCCTAGCCCGTTGTCCTCATCAAATCCACTCTCTCGAGCTGGACACAAAGGATAGATTCCATGGTTCACTCTCTCAAGCCGAAATCATGATAACCCACTACTAAGGATGCTGAATTTGCTGGTTTGGCTCTGCACCTCTCTCTCGAGCAAGCACACAACACAGAATTTGGCACACTAACCATGCAAGATGACCTCAAAACGCAGCAGCAATTCAAACACACTTCAAATTAACCCTATTATTCGCAATTCAATGAAACCCACTTAGTAAAACTTGACAATTGGCTTCATAGTCAAAACCCCATTAGAAGGGTTTTAGCCACTCATAGCAAAAATAAGAAAATCAGCATCTGCCATGTTTTCCACAGCTGGGTAATTGAAATTCAAAAGGTCAAAATTACTAAAATCTTTTGTATTACAAAATCTCAATAAAAAATCTTGCTAAAATTGCTTGAAAAACTGCTATGGTAATGTCTTTTCTCTAAATTTTCCATCTCTCCCTTTTTCTGAATGAATTTTTCTCTCTAGCCAAAACTAATTTAAACAAGTCTGATATGTCATTGTTTAAGAGCACTTGGCGAGGTAAGTCGGGCGTCGCCGATAGATCGATGACTTACCAATTTTTCTTTATATTTCCTTCATTTTTCACTTCTTCTTGGGCTGGCTACTATAACTTTAGGCGATCCAGATCGGGATCGCCGAATAACTCCGCGATTCGCCCTTTTTCCCTTTATCTCGCCCATCAGCACTTGTTTGAATCTTGTTCAGCGCTTTTAGTGACCTGGTTGTCCTTCATCGAATAGATCGGCGACACGCCGAATAGAACTACTGCTCGCCGAAATCACCCCCATTTTAGCTCTAGCATTCTATAACTTTAGGCGGTCTCTTGGCAATTTGGCGATTCGCCGAATGTCATCGGCGGTCATCAGGTCTTCATTTCTTCATTCCTTTAGCTTGCTTTGTTCCTTTCTGCATATTAGTGTCCATGCATCATTCATAAATCCAAATACGTGAAAATAAGGGCTTTTACACCATTCATTAGCACAAAACATGCATTTGAGGACAATAAATCTATTAAAATAAAGCTATTCATTGCTTCTTCACTCATTCTTACCTCGATGTAGTCCATACACACACACACCAAGCAGCCTAATCCAACTCACTACAGCCAACCAATTCAAAAGTGTCAAATTTTCGATCAAAGAACTTGAAATATTTCTACTCCCCGGCAGCGATGCCATTTTGATTAACGTATCAGGACACTTCATCCAATACTAAGTGCCAACGATCGTTAGTTAGTAATATAACCCAACTAAGTGAGTTGGGGTCGATCCCACAGGGAGTAGTTTTCTTTCAAATCCAATGATGAAAATAAGACAACAATCTCTTCAATTTAGCAAATGTTACACCTTTTTGGTTTTAGTTTCGAATATCAGGTTTCGATTTTAACTCCAATTTCACACTTCAACACGAAACGATCAAATAATAAAGTAAAACTTGGAGAATTGACCAACCAATTATTGAATTTAACTTTAGTAGGTGAATGTTGATGCTCATAATAGGTTAATTTATTGTGGGTAGGTAGGACCATATGTAAAGTAGCTTTCTCTTGAACAATTACCTTTTCTATGTTGAATTCTCTAGAACTTCAACACTAATCAACAGATGCCCAACCCGTTTTCCTCATCAAATCTACTCTCTCGAGTTGGATACAAAGGATAGATTCCATATTTCACTCTCTCAAGATGAAATCATGATAACCCACTACTAAGGATGCTGAATTTGCTTCTTTGGTTCTGCACATCTCTCTCGAGCAAGCACACAACACTGAATTTGGCACACTAACCATGCAAGATGACCTCAAAACACAGCAGCAATTCAGACCCACTACAAATTAACCCTGTTATTTGCAATTCAATGACACCCACTTAGTAAAACTCAACAATTGGCTTCATAGTCAAAACCCCAAGAGAAGGGTTTTAGCAACTCATAGCAAAAATAAGAAAATCAACATCTGCCATGTTTTCCACAGCTGGGTAATTGAAATTCAAAAGTTCAAAATTACTAAAATCTACTCTATTACAAAATCTCAATAAAAAATCTTGCTAAAATTGCTTGAAAACTCGTATGGTAATGTCTTTTCTCTCAATTTTCTATCTCTCCCTTTTTCTGAATAAATTTTTCTCTCTAGCCAAAACTACTTTAAGCAAGTCTGAAGTGTCACTGTTTAAGACCACTCGGCGAGGTAAGTCGGGCGTCGCCGATAGATCGGCGACTCACTAATTATTCTTCATCTTGCCTTCATTTTTCACTTCTTCTTAGGCTGGCTACTATAACTTTAGGCGATCCAGATCGGGATCGCTGAATAACTCCGCGATTCGCTCTTTTTCCCTCTATCTCGCCCCTCAACACTTGTTTGAATCTTCTTCCGCGCTTTTGGCGACCTGCTTGTCCTTCGTCGAATAGATCAGCGACACTCCGAATGGAACTGTTGCTCGCCGAAATCACCTCCATTTTAGCTCTAGCATTCTGTAACTTTAGGCAGTCTAGGCAATTTGGCCATTCGCCGAATGTCATCGATGATCATTAGGTCTTCATTCCTTTAGCTTGCTTTGTTCCTTTCTGCATATTAGTGTCCATGCATCGTTCATAAATCCAAATACCTAAAAATCAGTGCTTTTACATCATTCATTAGCACAAATCATACATTTGAGGGCAATAGATCTATTAAAATAAAGCCCTAAATGAATTCAATGTGTGGACTCATCAATTTTGCATTCATTTTTTTGCATGCTGATATGACTACATCATTTATCAAATGCATGCATTTTTCAAATTTTCTTTGTTTCTTTGCATTAATTTTTTTACACGTTGACATGATTACACCATTAATTTTTTTAAATTTTTTTTATTTGTTTGTAATTTAATATATTATTTTTGAATTATATTTATTCACTTTATCTAAAATAAATTACGAAGAAAATATAATTTTTTATCATTTTATCTAATAATTTTTGACTACTAATTGAATTATTTTATTTTTATTTTCGTTGAAACATATACTGTGTGAAACTTTGACTGTGTTGATTTGATTCAACACTGTTGATTTGATTTAACAGTGTAAAAATATATCACATGAAAATACACTGTTGATTTGATTCAATACTACAAAAGTTTCACGTGAAAGTTTTACAGAATGAGCAACAAGGTGCAAGGAAAAGTTGCCTTACAAGGCGCAGGGCCCAGGAGCCTTGTTACTTTTAATTAATTTTTTTATTATTTATTTATTTCAAATTTTTTTAGTTAAGCTTCATTAGAATACTCACACGGAGATGATTTATTTTGTAACTCTTATTTTCTCTTAAGTTTGAGAGGGTTTTTGAAGACTTGAAGAAGAAAGGGTTTCATCTTCTCCAAATTGGAAGTGGGTCTCCTTGATTCTTCTTTCTTTGCCTAAATCAAGACTTATTTCTCCATACCCATTTGATTTCAACATCATTGCAGGTATAATTTTATATTTCTTGATGTGTGGCTAAAAACCCCCATTCTTGTGGTGTGATTTAGCAAATATGTGTTGATATTATTGTTGGGTCTTGTTTATTGATAGGTTAGATGTATTTTAATTGTGATTTCACCTAGTGGTTGTGGTTTAATTCAATGGGTTTGTAGTTGCAAATACAAAACCACCCATGTGTTTTCGACTTGCTCGAGAGAGAGGTCGTAAAACCAAGACTGCTAGACTAATGGCCTAAGGAGTGGGTCGGCATGAGGTTCAGCCCGAGAGGGTGAGCCCTAGTCTCATATCCTAACACTCAGCTCGAGAGAGTGAGTGGGGTAAGGCGTAGGCTGGTCTTCATGCGGCAAATGGGTGTCCGAGAGGAACACATTTGAAACGGGGTAAGTTGCTCAAGAGGGAACTTATTTCCATCTACAGCTTAGCCTAGTCACTATTATCTTGCAAATTTCCTATCGAAAGCATGTACCCAACAATTTATATCAATATATATTGCGGTCACACCCCAAGAACTTCTCCCCATACTTGAATTTTCTCTTTATATTTTTGTTTTAGCTATACTTGTGACAAACCCCCATTGATATTTGACACTTTGGTGTCACCCACTTGAATTTACTTTGTTTTTATTCGATAATTTCTCAAACTACAGCTAACTAGAACAAAATTCTAGCCTAACTACTATTTTCACTATCACTCCCTTGGGACACGACTCCAACCCTTGGTTGGGTTACTATATTATCGACAATCATAGACACTCAAATCGTACGTTAATGTCGTTGATCACGATAAGCATCAATAAGATCATTGCCCTCTTTTAATATAACTAGAAGAAAGTTACCTTTTTCAGATCCCTGATGTATAAAAATTAAAATCTCTTGTGGGCTTCTATTGTCCTTTAAAGAGACTACTCAATCTTTCATGATATATTCACATTCTATTTATATACTAGTATTTGTATCATTGATGTATGCTTTAGTCCTTCAGTGAGACTCTTCTCTGTCCTCCTATACCATCATAGTTTAGCTCTTATATGTTGACATCGTATCATTGAGGTCTGCTTTAGTTATTCAGATATACCATTACAATAAATCTGTATATTAGCATGGTATCATTGTGCACTATTACCGTCCTTCAATGATACTACTCAATTCTCCATTATACCTTCACAGTATATTTATATACTAGCATTTATATCATTTATGTATGCTTTAGTCTTTCACTGAGACACTTCTCAGTTCTCCAAGATACCATTGTAGTATATTTATATGCCAACATGGTATCACTTCGGTTTGCTTCAATCCTCTAGCACTTCTCACTTTTCTATCATACTCACATGGTATATATCATATATCGACAAAATGTTATAGAATTTATGGTTAATTTTAGTATTTTAATAAGTTTTAGCAAGTTATTTTTTTGGAAAAATAATTACAAAATATAGAATCAATATGTAAGCTTTATTTTCATTTGCAAAAGCATAAAAAAATTATAAAGATATATTTTTATTGGTGATGCACATGTGTGTCATGATAATATAAAAAGTTGCATACAAAAATAATAAAGAATAAATATAATAGATGCATAATCTATGTATAATACACAAAAAATTAATTTTTTATATACATTTTATTATTAAATATAGAGATATATAGATTATTTTTTTATTTAAATGAAAAATTATTGTCCAATATAAATAAGGAGTCTATTTTGTCCTTTTTTACTTTTGCGTTAGAATACTCTTATGCTACATAAATGTTTACATGCTAATTTAAGAATCATGGTCCGAATAAATTAGGTATTACTGCCTCAGTTCAATAATACTTATCGAATATTTATTTTGCACACTTGTTGAGAAATTATAAATAGAAGGGTAATTTAACTATATCTCCCTTTGAATGTAATAAATTAATTATTTTAAAAAATGTAATAGATAAATGACTATAATTAATGATAAGGATAAATTAGAAACTAAGTGTAAAATTATTCATTGATTTCATGAAGTGAACAAGAATTATTGGACATCCCAAAATAACATAGTGGATAATTATTGTTAGATGGATGGAGTAATTGAAGAAATAAAATTAAATAATAATTGAAGGAAAATGGTGAAAAGATGATTTTATCTAAAGGGAAGTCTTTTAATGAAGGCCAAAAAGTTCAAACAACATTATTAAGGACCTTCGTGCTTTTAATATAATACAGATCATCTACTAATATGAGATAGATGAAGTATTATTTCTAATAAAGGATAAAAGGATACAAAAAAGATTAAAATAATAAATGACAAAAGACAAGATAAATAAATGTAAGGACAAAACAATAAATACAAGGAAAAACAATAATTGCAAGTACCAAAAATATGATCCATTAAAGGGGAATTTCGGATAAATAAGTTGGACAACATGACTACTGTATTTAGTGAATTACTTTGAAATGGGACAATTTCTGATATATACTTTTAATGTTGGTCTATTTTGTGTACTTCTCCATAAAAAAAAATTTCTACGAGATTCCTATTTTCCACTAAAATGCATAGCATATTCATTTGAAACGAAAAGTAATTCGTTGCAGAAAGTAAATAAATCCCGACAAGTTTTCAATGAAACTAAATAATGTTGTAGATAAACAGAGACAAAATGATAATTGTCACTAATTGTTTATATCATTAGTGACAAAATATGAGATCACAAATAATATACAATTAAGGAAAATAGTTTTGTCACGAAAAGTAAATATTTTGCGGCAAACTTTTAACATAGCTAAATAATACCCAACCAACACTAGTGATCTAGTGTTACATGTCACGACCCAGACCGTTGTGATTGACACTCATACCAACCCTCATGTGGGAGAACCAATAATACAACCCAACTAAGCAATTTTAAGAAACTACATCATTTAAACATAGTCTGAGTCTGAAAAGAATGAACTAAACAAACGAAGGAACCATGGCAGCCTGAAAGAACTAGTTCACCCTTGAATCCAGTCTCGGTCAAAGATCTCCTAACTGAGGTATGTCAATAGCTGCCTGAATATGCCATGTACTCAACAAAGAAAGAGCAAGTGCAGTGTCAGTACACAAAACCACGGTGTACTGGTAGGATCAAGGGGCCACTCTAGTAGCGTAATATAAGCAAGTCATTACAACACAGTAAACACACATATACAAAATGCACAATTCAAGAATCGTTTTAGGAGCAACGTACAATTTCTCAATAACCATGACAAGTAAATATAAATGTAACACTCACAAGTGGTTCTCTCATGGAACCCACACCCAAATAGTTAGTTTGTCGGAATGTGACACCTGATCCAATATACATGTGTCAGAACGTGACATCCGGTCCAATATATAGGTGTCGAAACGTGATACCCGATCCAATATATATGTCGGAACATTACACCCGATCCAGCTAGCACAACCACAATCACAATCACACCCATAATGAACAGTGCTCATAGTCATACAATCAAGTAATAGGTTCATGACATGTAATTGTTCACACATAATTCATTAATTAGATTGATTCACATTTCGCTGTTCACATACATGCATGCATACAATAAAGTAATTAACCAGCATATATCACACAATAGGAAATCGAACCATCACCTACCTCAAAATCAAGCGTGAATACTCCTAAGACACGTGAGCCTTCCCTTTCTAGAGTCTTTCAGCTCGTTCTTGATCTAAAACAAGAATTTAATGCAAGGATCACTAAACAAGGTCTAATTTACACGGATAATAACAAATTTATAACCCAATACAAAAATCATGATCCTAATGTTCAACTAGGGCTTTTCCCACCATTAACTTTAGGCCAAAACCCTCCCTGAACGATAATTACCCAAGGTTCTATGCTCTAAGAATTGAAATATGGATTAGGGGAGTAATTTCCTTACCTTTAGCACTAGAGGTCGTAGAAATCTATCAAGAAACTGCCCTGAGTCGTCCCTTAGCTCTTAAGAACGAAGTTTTGTAGAAAATAACGAAATTGGGGTTTTGCCCCAACTAAAGTCACGACTGGCCGCCACGGCGGACCCCATCCCGCCACAGAGGCCCCTCTCTGGCTAGATTAATCCCCCCCCAGCGGCTTGCACGGAGAAAAAAGCTCGAAATTTGACTTCCAAGCTCCCATTTCACAACACACATTCAAACCTGGGAGTTCTATAACTACCTTTTCACGCACAAAACCACGGTATACTAGTAGAATCACACGGCTACTCCAGTAGCATAATATAAGCAAGTCATTACAACATAGTAAACACACATATACAAAATGCACAATTCAATCATCGTTTTAGAAGCAACGTACAATTTCCCAATAACCATGACAAGTAAATATAAATGTAACACTCACAAGTGGTTCTCTCATGGAACCCACACCAAAACGGTTAGTGTGTCGAACGTGACACCCGATCCAATATACATGTGTCGGAACGTGACATCCGGTCCAATATATAGGTGTCGAAACGTGATACCCAATCCAATATATATGTCGGAACATTACACCCGATCCAGCTAGCACAACCACAATCACAATCACAATCACACCCATAATGAACAGTGCTCATAGTCATACAATCAAGTAATAGGTTCATGGCATGTAATTGTTCACACATAATTCATTAATTAGATTGATTCACATATCGCTATTCACATACATGCTTGCATACAATAAAGTAATTAACCAGCATATATCACACAATAGGAAATCGAACCATCACCTACCTCAAAATCAAGCGTGAATACTCCTAAGACATGTGAGCCTTCCCTTTCTAGAGTCTTTCAGCTCGTTCTTGATCTAAAACAAGAATTTAATGCAAGGATCACTAAACAAGGTTTAATTTACCTAGATAATAACAAATTTATTAACCTAATTCAAAAATCATGATCCTAATGTTCAACTAGGACTTTTCCCACCATTAACTTTAGGCCAAAACCCTCCCTAAACAATAATTACCTAAGGTTCTATGCTCTAAGAATTGAAATACGGATTAGTGGAGTAATTTTCTTACCTTTAGCACTAGAAGTCGTGGAAATCTGTGAAGAAACTGCCTTGGGTCGTCCGTTAGCTCTTAAGAATGAAGTTTTGCAGAAAATAACGAAATTGGGGTTTTTTCCCGACTTAAGTCGCGACTGGCCTGCCATGGCGGACCCCATCCCACCACAGCGACCCTACCCTGGCAGGATTTATTCTGCCCCGGCATCTTGTACCGAAATAGAAGCTCAGAATTTGAGTTCCCAACTCCCATTTCACAACACATCTTCAAACCTGAATGTTCTAAAACTACCCTTTCACGCCAAGATCAGTTTCGGGAGTTGTACTCGCACGAATTCGATTCAATAAAGTCGTACAGGCTCCTTAATGTCTTGGCTATCCACTCATGTGATCAAATTCATAATTAAATTCCCCCATCCATTACTAAATTTCCCTAGACCTTACCTGACTCAGATTTCGTCCTAGTCTGGCATAGGCTAGAAATTTCCAAGTTACTACTTAGAGTTTTTTTGGCCCAAATTCTTTTCCCATTGGCATTTTCATAACGACGGGAATATGTCGTTACATTGCAGTACCCCAACCGCAATAAAAACCTCGATATTATTCTTGAAAGATGCATTCCATAATTACCCAACTTTAAAAAACTGATGGATTATTACACCATTTTTTAAAAAACAATCGAATTCTTCACATATATCTATCTATATATAATAGGAGAAGTAAAAAGAGACACATGTCAGCACCACAAAAATCCAACAATTTTAAATTTAAAAACCTTTTAAATCTAACTTAAATTAACCATAAGGAAATAAAAAAAATTGTAACCAACTAAATAATTCTATATTTCTAAGTAATTTAAAAATCGTTTGAACATGATTCTTAAAGTCACCAAAAAGAAATTGAAAAGAGTAATTAACTAAATAATTCTATGTTTCTTTTTTTACTAAAATTATAAATTTGTTACTGTTTTTTAATTTGAATTTTAAAATTTCCTCTTTTGTAATACAATTTAAATAATAAAGGCAAATTGTTAACTAATAAGAATAAGAATAATAATAATAATAATAATAATAATAATAGTAATAATAATAATAGTAATAATGATGATGATGATGATAATAATAATAATAATAATAATAATAATATATAACATATAATAATATAGTTAATAATTTGGATAATAATATATTTGAATTGCAAATCAGTTAGTTACCATGAAATCTGTTTTTCAATTGTATTTTAAAATTTTAAAATGGATAAATGCAAACTCACAAAAAGAGGATATAACTAAAAGCGGCGGCACTTTGGAGATAGGGAGATATGGTGATGTCAGGTGATGGTCATTCCCCTATTGGGGTTGGTCTTCAACTTTAAACTTGTGAATTTCCTTTTCTTTCTTCGACCCAACCACTAAATATTCCAGTCGTGAACTCAAATTTTCCCAAGAAAAAAATCCTTTGTTGATTCATTGAATGCATACTGATTTTGAAACTGTTGAGGATAAATCGTTATTGAAAGAAGTAACATATGTCGAAGGAGTCCCGTAGTGAATTGGACTGAACAGGAGGTGATAAATATGACTTGTATTGAGAAACTTCAATTTGCGATAATTGGAAAATTCTCATATGAACGGACATATATGGAAGAATTGAGACGGATTATCCCTCAACAATGTGAGCTAAAAAGAGATTGTCAAATTGGATTGCTACGTAGTAAGCATATTCTAATTAGACTTACTAAACAACAGGACTATGTTCACATGATTTCGAAAGGGAGGTTTTATATTAATTGTAAAGATGTGTATTCGTATTTGATGCGTACACTAATAAATGATTCGAAATTCAAGGTATCTGAGGAGACAACTATGGCTATGGCATAGATCTCTTTTCCAAACCTTCTGTCAACCTTCTTTGTAAAGGAATGTTTGTTTTCAGTTGCCTCGGCAGTTGGTAAACCAATACACTTGGATCAAGCAGCAATAAAGAAGACAAGGCCTAGTTGTGCAGGTGTGAAGGTGCTGGTGGATCTCAAGGGCAAATTTCAAAAATCAGTGCAGATGAATATAGAAAATCCTGATATGGGAGAAATAAGGTCAAGCATGATCACAATTCAATATGATTATGTACCTAAATATTGTTTTGAGTGCAAGATGCAAGGACGCAATAAAGATAATTGTAAAATTGGGGTAATGGCTAGATATAAGGAAGAACAAATCAATGAGATAGAACAGAATCGACATAAACAAGAGCAAACTAATATATAAAGGGGATGCTAGAATTCATTCAAGTGGAAAAGTACTCGAAGATCCAAGAAATTGGAATATAGTCAAGGATAAAAGAGGCAGCCCTTTTTTCACGACCCAGACCGTCGTGATTGGCACCCGCACTAACCCTCCGGTGGGAGAACCATCAATACTAATTAGCTAACCCAAGAACTAAACAACTACATCAAAAACTAAGGCATTTAAAGATACGGAAGCAGGTTTAAATGCAACAATCAAATAGAGTTTCCATAAACACCAAAAGATCTAACAACGAATAACAAAACATTGCAGAAATATTCTCTAGAACTTGAAAGTCAATGTACCAAAACTCTAACAAGGAATCATATGTCTAAAGAAAATGGGTACAACCCAATTAAACATACGAATATCTAAAGTACTAATCTAAGTCCGAATAAGATGAACTAAGCAAAAGGAGAACTCAAGGTAGCCTGGAAGAACTAGCTCACCCTTAAATTCGATCGATCACTGGTCTTCTAAATGAGGTTTGTCAGTAGCCTCCTGAAGATGCCTTGTACTCAACAAAGAAAGAGCAAGTGCAGTATCAGTACACAACCACAATGTACTGGTGGGACACGCGGCTATTCCAATAAATGAAACATATCCAAGTAACCACAACATATAATAAAAAAGGCATATAACAAACATATACAATATCAGAATGAACTAACAATTCCACATTCTCAAGATACACCTATATGCCGATTCAATGGTCCTCCCATGGAACCCACACCCAAACGTTTAATGTTCTGGTACGTGGTACCCGATCCAAGTTAGTGTGCCAAACGTGACACCCGATCCCATATATGAACCAGAATGTGGCACCCATCAAAGTTAGTGTGTTGGAACTTAACACTCGATCCATTCAACAAGCCACAATCACAATGTACATTCTCATAATCATACAATCAAGTGTTGATTCGTGGCATTCAATCATTCATTCGTACTCATTTAAGCTTAGTGTAATCAATAATGCAACATTCACATACATACATGCATGAAAATGAAGTAATTACTAACATACATCACACCAACATGAAATCACAACCATCACCTATCTCGAACAAAGCTTCAACCCTCCTAAGAAACTTTATTCTTCCCTTTCCGGATTCTTTCCGCTTGCTCTAGGATTACAAACAAACAATTCAATATGGAGATCAATAATTAAGGTCTAATTTACCCGGATTATGATAAAACCCCAAGACCCAAATTATGATCCTAAGGTGTAGCTAGGGCTTTTCCCACCATCCAAAAAAGTTCACAATCCTCCCCCAACAATATATGATCAAGATTCTAAGTTCTATGGATTGAAAAGTGAATTAGGGGAGTAAAATCCCTACCTTTAGCACCAAAATTCATGTAAAACTGTAAAGAACTCACTTGGGGTCATTTCCTAGCTCTCCAAAAACTAAATTGCAGAATAATGATTTTTTTGGGGTTTATTTCCGACTTAAGTCTCGACTGGCCCGCTATGGCGACCTCCCATCCCGCCATAGCCGCCCCGCCCTGATGGGCATAATCCCACCGTAGCATCTTGCATGGAAACAGAGAGCTAAATTAAGAGTTTAAAACCCTCATTTCACAACACACCTTCATCCCATGACACTCAGAAACTACCCTATCATGCTAAGATCAATTTCAGGAGTTCTACTCGCCCGAATTTGATTCCATAGAGTCATACGAGTTCCTTAACGTCTTAGCTATCCACTCATGCGATCAAATTCATTATTAGATCTCTCATTTGTTATCAGATTTACCTAGACCTCACTGACCCCGATTTCATCCAAATCTGGACTAGGCTAGGAAATTTCAAGTTACTACGAAAATGTTTTTTGGCCCAAAAAATTTTCTCGGTGGCTTTTCTATAATGACGGGAACATGTCGTTACAATAGATACCAATTTACCTATCACTCGTCCCCAAGTGACCAAATTAGGAAAATAGGATAAAGTAAGAGTGGAGTAGTACCTTAATCGATGAACAACTAGAGATAGTTGTCTCGCATGTCCTTCTCGATTTCCCAAGTAGGTTCCTCAACTGGACGATGCTTCCATTGAACTTTCACGGACTTAGTCTCTTTGGTCCTCAGCTTCCGAACATCTCGATTAAGAATTGCAATCGGTTCCTCCTCATATTGGAGGTCTTCGTCTAACAACACTGAGTCACATTTTATGATGTAATCCCCATCACCATGATATCTCTTCAACATGGACACATGAAACACTGGATGATCTCCAGATAAGCTTGGTGGTAAGGCCAATATATATGCCACTGGCCCTTCACAGTTAAGAATCTTAAATGGACCAATGCATTGAGGAGTAAGATTGCTCTTCTTGCCAAATCTCATCACCCCTTTCATGGGTGATACTTCAAGAAGAACCTTCTGACCAATCTGAAATGCCACGTCTCTTACCTTATGGTCTGTGTACTTTTTCTATCTACTCTGGGCTGCTAAAAGCTTAGCTTAAATACTCTTTACTTTATCTTGAGAATCCTTCACTAAATCAACCTCCAAAGGTTTCACATCTCCAATGATCTACATCCCCTCCCATAGAGTGCCTCAAATGGTGCCATATCTATGTTGGAGTGATAACTATTATTATTGGAGAACTCACACAACAGTAGGAACTTATCCCAATGCCCTCCAAAGTCAATCACATATTCCCTCAACATGTCTTCTAACATTTGAATAGTCCTCTCTAACTGTCCATCCGTCTTTGGATGAAATGTTGTACTAAAAGTGAGTTTTGTGCCCAATTCATCATGTAATTTCCTCGAAAACTTGAATGTCAATTGCGTACCATGGTCTGAGATGATAGAAACGGGCACCCCGTGCAACCTTACTATCACTTTTACATACACTTTAGCCAATCGCTGCGCATTATAATCTATTATAGTTGGAATAAAATGGGCTGAGTTAGTCAATCTATCAACCACTACCCAAATAGAATCAAACTTTCCCAAAGTCTTGGGAAGACCAACCACAAAATCCATAGCTATTCTTTCCCACTTCCATTCCGGAATTGGCATTCTCTAAAGCAAACCTGTTGGCCTTTGATGCTCACATTTCACTTGCTGGAAATTTTGACACTTAGCCACAAAACTCCGCTATATATTTCTTCATGCCCGGCCACCAATATAGTCGCTTCAGGTGTCGGTACATCTTGGTCACGCCCAGGCGAATGGATTACCGCAAACCATGGGATTCTGTCAACAATTTCTGAATCAAGTCATCTACTCGAGGGATACAAATCCTTCCTTTAAAACTGAGCACACCCCTCGCATCTAAATTCATATCTTGTGCCTTACCAGACACCATCTTCTTTCCAAGCTCATTCAAATTTTCATCCTCAATTTTTTTGGCCTTGATCTCCTCAATGGACGTGGCCCTTACCTCAATGCTAGCTAACATCCCACTTTTCTCTAAGATGCCCAACTGCATGAACTTAGACTCCAAGGTGTGAATTTCCTTAGCCAAAGGTCGCTTGGATACACTCAAGCAAGCTAGACTACCCATACTCACTGCCTTCCGACTTAGCGCATCTGCCACTACATTAGCCTTTCCCGGATGATACTGGATGGTCACATCATAAACCTTGAGTAACTCCATACACCTTCGCTGTCTCAAATTCAGATCCTTTTGAGTAAACATGTGCTGCAAGCTACGATCATTAGTAAACACCTCACACTTGACACCATAGAGGTAATGTCACCAGATCTTAAGAGCAAACTCTACCGCTGCCAGTTTTAAATCATGTGTTGGGTAATACCTCTCATGCACCTTCAACTGCCGCGATGCATAAGCTATGACATTCGTATCCTGCATTAACACATCACCGAAACCCGAATGGGAAGCATCACAATAAACAATAAAATCCTTACCTTCCACCGGTAGTGCTAGATAGGTGTTGTGGTCAAAAGAGTCTTGAGCTTTTGAAAGCTCTCATCAAACATTTCATTCCATTCAAAGGGTACCTCTTTCTTGGTCAATTTAGTCAGATGCATGGCGATAGAAGCAAAGTTCTTCACAAATCAATGATAACAACTAGCGAGCCCCATAAAACTCCTAACTTCAGTCACAGAGCTAGGCCAAACCCAATTCTTAACCGCTTCAATCTTTTGGGGATCTACCATTACTCATTCCCTTGACACAATATGCCCCAAAAGGGCAACAAAATTCAACCAAAATTCACACTTGGTGAATTTTTTGTACAACTTTTGTTTCCCAAGCACACCCAGAACAACGCGAAGATGGTTCGCATGCTCTTCCAAACTTTTTGAGTAAACCAAAATGTCATCAATAAATAATATAACAAACGAATCAATAAATGGTTTGAACACACCATACATCAAACTCATGAAAGTTGTAGGCGCATTTGTCAACCCAAACAACATAACTAGAAACTCTTAGTGCCCATTGCGGGTTCTAAATGCCATCTTGGGAACAACCTCAAGCCTAATCTTTAACTGATGGTAACCAGACCTTAGATCAATCTTAGAGAAAACTGATGCACATTGGAACTGGTCAAAAAGATCATTTATTCAAGGCAATGGGTACTTGTTTCGAATGGTGATCCTATTCAATTGCCGGTAATCTATACACATCCTCATACTGCCATTTTTTTTCTTAACGAACAAGATAGGAGAACCCCACGGGGAAGCACTAGGATGGATGAAACCCTTATCAAGTTGTTCTTGGATTTGAGCCTTAAGCTCTCTCAACTCAACTGGAGCCATGCAGTATGGAGGGATAGAAATGAGGCGGGTACCAATTTTCCAAATCAATGCAGAAATCTATATCTCTATCCGGAGGCATACCAGCCAAATCAGTAGGAAACACTTCTCTAAATTTTAACACCACATGAATAGACTCAATAGAGGGAGACTCAACGTCAATGTCCTGAATATGAGCCAAATAAGCCAAACAACCCTATCCTACCAGTTTCCTAGCCCGAATGGAGGATATGATATTAGCTAGCTTAGGCTGGTACAGCACTTCCCACTCTAATTTTTCCCTACCGGGGATCTCTGGAGTCAGATTTCGTATTACAAGTTAACACAACATAATAGGGGGGACAACCAAGTCATGCCTAAGATTATATCAAAGTCTGTTATATCTAATATAACCAAATCAGCCTAAGTTTGGAAACGGATAAACATAACAGAACAAGCACGATAAACATGGGTGACTATGACTAACTCTCTAACTGGGGTAGAAATATGGATGGGGGCATCAACTATATCACAAATCATATCAAAACCCAAGGCAAACTAAACGAACACATAAGAATAAGTAGAACCCAGATCAAATAACACATTAGCCATCCGGTCACAGACAAGAATGGTACATGTGATCACTGTCTCAAACGCCTCAGCCTCGCTCTAGCTTAGAAAGGCATAACACTATGCCCAGTCATATTAACGGATGACTTCCCTGTCTCACTGCACTATACCTCTGCCTGTGTTTCCATTTCCCCGGCCTCCACGACCTCGCTAATTTCTTCCTCGCCCATGTTGTGGACGTCCTTGACCATTATTACCATTGTCAGCGGGTACCACTGCTCTAGTCTATTGCTGCGCAAAATCCAACATGCACAGGTGGGGACAATCTCTCATCATATGCCCATGTTCTCCTCAATTATAACAAGTGCGATCAGAAGATGTCCTGTTGACCGTCGAAGCAGCGGCTCCCTCGCTATCCTGAATCAAATTATGAGGTGGAGTTCCTGAGTAATTACCTATAGAAGCGGGCATAGCAGACTGAATTGGCCGGGCTACAAGTGTCGGTCTCCTTGAACCTCTGGAGTAGGAACCCTTAAAGTTACCTGTATTCTTAGCCAAAGCCTTAGCCTGCCCATCACTTCTAACTTCTTCTACCTTTTTCACAAAATCAGTCACGTCATTGAAGATTTTTCCTTCAGAGGTCATATAACAGACAATACATGCAACTCAAAATTTAGTCCCTTAACAAATAGGCGGATCCTCTCTTCCTCAATAGTCACCAATTGCGTAGCATATATAGACAAAGTATGGAACATAGCCTCATAAGTATCCTCAAACATACCACCCTGCTCCAAAGCCATGAACTCATCCTTCTTACGATCTCTCAAATTCCGGGGCACATACTTCTCTAAGAACTGAGTGTAAAACTGGGTCCAAGTGAGTGGGGCTAAAGCTGAAGATCTGCACTCCACATAAGCTCTCCACCACTGCTTAGCTACACCTTGAAGTTGAAAAGTCACAAACTCTACTCCATGTTGATGGACAATTCCCAACTTATGAAGCCTCTCATAACAATCTAGAATGAACTCATAAGCATCCTCACTCTCGAAACCATGGAGCACATGCGGTTTCAATTTCAAGAATTTAGTCAACATCTCATGCTCATTACCGGTCATTACGTGACCCAACAAAGGATGGAAGAAGGCATCAGTACCTACAGTTCCACCCACCTTGGGGACATTAATAGAAATAGGGGGATTGGCGGGAACTTAAGTTGCTTGAACTGCGGGAAGCACTCAAGACCAACCAATTCTTTCGGGAATGACATAATCTGTTTAGCTAATACTGGGTCTAAGGGAGGAATACATGTAGTCTCAGCGCCTACACCTCTTCCTCTTGTCCAACATCCTCATTATTCTCAACCTCAACATTCTCCTCTCTATCTCTTCATGATGCGCAGAAGGATTCACATTTTTGGTAGCATTCTCAACTGGAGCTCCATCCCTTGTAGGTTCTACCCTTCCTCGGCCTCTACCCCTTGCTCTTCCTCTACCCTTGCCTCGACCGCGACCTTTTGTTGTGGATTCCTCAGCTGGCGCATTGACAGGAGCTACGAGCCTGACATCGTTGAACCTAGTGTTAACCATCTGCGATCAGAATAGTGAAGGAGATTAGATACCAATTTGGATCACCAAATACCAATTTGAACCAAGTTATAGCACGAAAGGAGACAAAAGAAAACATAGAGAATTCCTAAAGTTCTATAGCCTCTCAAAGAAAAGTACAGATGTTTCCGTACAGTTCTGCAAGACTCTACTAGACTCGTTTTGGTACATCAAGATCAACGAACCTAGGGCATTGATACCAACTTTTTCATGACCCAAACCATCGTGATTGACACCCACACTAACCCTCCGGTGGGAAAACCATTAATACTAATTATCTAGCCCAAGAACTAAACAACTAAAACAAAAACTAAGGCATTTAAAGATATGAAAGTAGGTTTAAATGCAAGAATTGAATAGAGTTCCCATAAACTCCAAAAGATCTAACAACGACTAACGAAACATTGCGGAAATATTCCCTAGAATCTCAAAGTCAATGTACCAAAACTCTAACAAGGAATCATATGTCTAAAGAAAATGGGTACAACCCAATTAAACATATGAATATCTAAAGTACTAATCTAAGTCCGAATAAGATGGACTGAGAAAAAGGAGAACTCATGGTAGCCTGGAAGAACTGGCTCACCCTTAAATTTGATCGATCACTGGTTTTCTAAATGGGGCCTGCCAGTAGCTTCCTGAAGATGCCCTGTACTTAACAAAGAAAGAGCAAGTGCAATATCAGTACACAACCACAGTGTACTGGTAGGATCACGCGGCTCTTCCAATAAGTGAAACATATCCAAGCAACCACAACATAATAAAATAGGCATATACCGAATATATACAATATCAGTCATCTTATCAGGATCAACGAAGAATTCCACATTTTCAAAATACACCTATATGAAAAGTCAGTGGTCCTCATCTCACCGATGATTTGGCGCTTTGATTGATATTTGATACTGTAACTTTCGGCGAGGAGTCATAGGGAACCGAAAGCACTCGACGACTTGCCGAAAGTATTCTTATCACCCTTTGTTTGCACTCCTGAGTCTGTGTTGCACTGTTACTTTCGGCGGATAATCACTTGCTGGTCGAAAGTATTTGGCAATTCGCGGACCAGGTTTTCCCATTGCCGAGTTGCCAAAAATTTGCAAGCTAAACCATTTGGCAAGCGGGATCTAGTTCGCCAAAGAGGTTCGGTGATTCGCCGCCTGGACCGGCGAGTCTTTCTGCAATAAGATTCACTGCGATTGTGTTACGTTTTGCCTAATCTCTTGATCTTTTGCAAATATGGTACGCACAAACTTAAACGAGCCACTTCAGAAAAAGGCAAAGAGAATTATGATAAATGAAGGAGGATCACATCCTTCATAGAAAAGAAAGCAAGATCTCCCACCGGGAGATAAAGGCAAACGAAAGAAGCATATTGCTAGGAATGAGTCAGCTATTGAGCCAAAATTTTCTGAGCTTGAAGATGAACAACCCTTGATTCACCGACAGAATAGGCTCAGAGATAGACCTCAATCAACACCCACCAGAGTTTCATCAGCTGCAACTCCTCCGACTACTGAATCAGTACCAGCTCCGGCACCACGTCCAGTGGTCCTTGCACTCCCTATAGCTCCACCTCCACCCAAATTACTGAACAGATTGAAAGGCGATGGTTTACAAACCATTCTAGAAGAAAAGTTACTATCTGTGGAGGGTGTGGAAGGTAAGCATGCTGAGGTGCTTGACACGCTCATGTATCATGAGTTCGAGCAGTTCATTAGGCCAAGAGGCCCTTACATTCCTTCCTGGGTCCAGGAATTCTACTTAGTTTATGGAGAGTTGGTCCAAAATAATAAGAAGAGGGCTAGTGGGTTCCGATCAGTGAAGACAGTTATGGTTAGAGGTAAGGAGGTGGAGTGTTACAACGAGCATATTAATGCTGTAATGGGTCAACCGCTGCACTCGGTACTTCCCTACCAGGGTTTGCCTATTGTTCCGTCCCTGGATGATTTGAAGGGTTGATTAGCTCTGATGATTTCTGACATCACCCCGAGGTGGATAGATGCGGGAGGTCCTATTGAGAAGAAGGATATGAACATTGCCTCTCGATACTGGTTTGGCTTCATCAGCAGCACTCACTACAAGAAAAAGCTCTATTTAAGACCAACATTTAGGGAGGAGTTAATAATCACGTCTCTAAAAGTATATCTATTGGGACGAGATTTTATTTGGGTCCTTAATTATGTATCTTTTTGTGAAGGTAATAAATGTAGTCTCTAAAGAAATTAAAAGTTGGTCCCAAATTATAATTTAGGGGTAGAAAGTGGCAACTTGAATTTTAATAAAATTCAATTTTCATCAAAACTTAGAGCCAAAACATAAGTTAACTAAAATTTTAAAAAAACAAAGACAAAGGACGCTTTATTTCTCAAAATAGTGTCGCGAATAAGAAAACCCTAGCAACATCTGCTTGGTAGCGATCTTAGCATAACTCATAGCTCTCAGCATTTCATCTGTGTTTTTTCAAAACAGAGAAACCACAGGTCTGCCGAGCAGAGATCTCAACTCAATCTCTATTTTCTATCTTACTCGAATCTCAGGTATGCCCACCTTCTCGAGTTGATTTTTTTCGTCTCTAAATATGATTTGTTGTTTGTTTTATGCGATTTATAACTCTTCTTGTTTGATATACACTTTTGTTAGACTAGTTGGTCATTTTTTAAAAATATATTAAAGTTTGTGGTGTGATAAGATCCAAAATATGAAGGGGATTAATCTTAAGAGAATAGAGTGTTCCTAACCGTTCTTGTAACAGAGGATCTCGTAGCTAAATGAACTAAAATAGTGTTTGAGAGACGACAGAGAGAGTTGTATTAAACATAAGAAATCCATTATGAATTACAAGTGAAGTATTGTTCTGATTTTTAGACTAGCAGTGAAAGAAAGTAGTTGCAGTTGTTCAACTGATCCACGTGCGTAGTCACATGCTACTAGTTCCTAACATCTTTCTATCTAACTAAAAGAATTTGGAATTGCAATTGCACTTTTATGAAGTTATCTAATATAAATGGATCATATCATAGTGTATTTGTATGTCTAAAGAATCAATTATATTTTACAATCTAATTAACTTGAACTAATGCAAATTACCTCATATGGTGTTGCACATAAAGGGTAGAAAAAATGATATTTCAATTTGGGTTTGAAACTTGGAAAACTCGAGATCTTTCAAGAAGATAAGTTCTAATAATAGCACCATATATTCTTCCGTTCTTGTCTAACTGAATCTATGTTTACTGTCTACTACTATCTTAGGTATGCCTCCTCTTTTGCGAGTTGATTTCTATTTTCTTCTCTGATTCGGTGTGTTGTTTGTTTTTCTTCGAGTTACTCTTCTTGTTCAGGTTACTCTTCTTATCTTAGATAACTGATCGTGTATTTAAAAATAGATTTAAGTTTGTAGTGTGAGAAGATCCCAAAAGTGAAGGGGATCAATAGTAAGAGAACTTAGTGTTCCTAAATAGTAAGAGAACAATTAACCTTTCTTGAACAAAGGCACTCACAGCTCAATGAGCTAAAATAATGTTCTGATAGAGGATTGAGCGAGTTGTATTAAACTTGAGAAATCCATCTTGAATAACAACTGAACTATTGTTCAACTTTTAAGGCTAACAGAGAAGGCGGAAAAAGCTGTTGAAGTTATTAAAACTGATCCATATGCATAGTAACATGCCACTAATTCCTAAGAGATTCCTATCTAACTAGAATAAATTACGAATTTAAATCATGAAGTTCATTTGTTGCTTGATGGCATGAAGTTAATTCCATTTCTAGCCCCTTTCTTTGTAACTATTGTTGCTCAGCCTCTCATGTGAAAAGTTAAACCGATTAAGTAGGAAGTCATATTATTAAATGATAAATACATTTAGCTTAGCCAAGAATGAGTACCTCCTTTTCTGGTACATTCACTATGCGTTTTAGTTCGTCAACAAACCTCACGAACAATTTAACCTCATCTTCTTTCTCATCAGCCTGAAGTTTTGCTATCTCTGCCACCTAACATGAATAGAATATTGTTGTAAGTGAATGGGGAGCAGGAAAAAGGAAAAATAAGGAAAACATCAGAGGTTAGTAGCTGAAGAAAATAGCTTAAATCACAAGTCAACCTCTTTTGCTTCTATGAAAATTTCTTCACTTTCCTCCGCAAGACTTTATGCTGTCTCTAGTTTCGTTTTGAACATGAGAATTTTTCTATGGAGGTCTTCCTTCTCATTAGTAACACCATTCAGATTTTTCTATGAATATTCAATTGTATTTTTCATTTTGTCAACAATATCATCATACTTGGTAATTTCTATTTGTAAGTTCTCACAGACTTTCCTTTTCTCTAACAATTCCTCCTCGATGGAACATTTTCCTTCTATGGTTTCCTTGGCACTGACAGTCAACTCCAAGTTTTTGCGTTAAAACAATCCTATGTCCTTACACTTTCGTGAGATATCCGTCTTCAAAACAGATATCTTACTTATCTTTTCCTGCAACAGAACTTCAAGCGGCTGACCTTTACAAACAGCTTCATCAAATCATCAATTTCATCTTTCTGATCCTTGTGATTAGATGCTAATTCTCGTAACAAGCTTAGGAAAAATATCATTCCTTCTAGGATGTCATCATTTCGTACTACCTCAATTTTTGGGGAAGCACTTTCTATTAATACATTCTAATAAATAGTTTGTAAGTTTTAAATCAAATCCAAAGATTCTTTTCCAGTATAATCGTTTTTCTATGTATTCTATATCACTTATCTTTGAAGTAATTGAATCATTGAACTTACTTCTGTACCAATTATTCAATAAAAAATTATGTGCATCTTAAGATTCTTCTTATCCTTTATTTTTTATTAATCTAATTTTTATGTATTCTCCAAGGTTATGGCACCTAGTAAGCAATGGATGCAACTTTTTATTGAAAATCGAGTCGACCAAGCCTACTTAGATGAGGTGAAAAAGTTCTTGAATTATGCTATTTTGAGTATTTGAGAAGAAAATTAAATACTATGTCCACCTTCTCGTCAATTTATTATCTTCTATCTATTTGCTAATGAGTTGTGGTCTGAGCACCTTCTGGCTTTCTCCAGGTATTGTAAGGAAAAGACGAGAACAAGAACTTACAAACTTAATCATGTCTTCTAGTCAAGGAAAGGGTGCGATACACAAGAACTCAATGGTTCTTAAACTAGACTATATGAAAGTTAAGACTACATTTACCAATCAACTAAAGAAATACATCCAAGAAGTTGAAACAAGTAAGTTTTTTCAAAACTATTTTAAATGCATAGATACCAAAGACTATTAACCTTTTGTATTTAAGATTCAATTTCGTAGCTTTGTGTCAAATAGCAGTTGCACGCATGTGTTTTTCCTCTGTTTTTTATTTTCTGCATGTACAGTTGTTTTAGAAGTACTATACTGCACTCGTCCTAGTAGTAGTGGAGATGTGTAAGGTCAATTTTTTTTAAAATCGTCTTATAGTTGAATTTCTGCATGGTGGCTTACATTTCTATGACTTTTGCCAGCATATCTCATTTTAGGCCCTCATTTTACAGTTCATTGTCGATAAAAACTCCCTAGAGTGTAGTATCTCATTGAAGCATATCTCATTTCAGCTTTCCAATTTTCTAGTCCATTGTCGATAACAACTATGTGATATCTCATCATTGATTATCGTAATATTTCACAGAAAGTCCATCACTGTTTCATCAATCATGGTTCTTTCCAGATGGAATAATTCAGCGAGAACTGACTCAATTCCTAGTTATACATAATGGTTCTCTTTAACATGGAAATTTTAGGATATAAAAGTCATTGTGAATGCAATCGATAGTTCTCTAGGATTTAATGAAATCACTGTGAATGCAATCAGTAGACCATTTAGACTTGTGATACACTATCAAATGCAATCTGTTTTTGTCTCCCAACCTACTACATCAAAACATATAAACTTGAAAATTATAGACGATTTAGACTTGTGATAATCTACTAACTGGACAGTTTAAGTTCTGATAGGAAACTCCACAACTATGAGGAAACCATAATAATTTTAGTCACGAACAAATTTGGATCAGCTTTGAAATTTTATACTTGAAGTTCTGATAGGATGTTTTGGACTTGAAGTTCTAACAAAAAACACTTGAACTCTTTTTTACGTACTTTTATAATCTAAGAGCATCTAGTGAGCTGAATACCCTTCTATGAAGATTATCAATATCAGACCTCTATCATGCCGCTACTGGTTCCTTTTGGAATTGCCTCTATTGTCTTCTCTTGATACAATGCATACTCTCCTCTACATATTTGGGTGGAAGTTGAATTCTACATGATTTACCCATTACTCCTTCGACCTCAGCTATCCATCTGCACTTTATATAAAGAGATGTTGCTGATCGAGTCTATAAAGTATCCATAACACACATTCTTGATGGGGAATTTCTCCATTTGTACTATATCTTGTCCTAGAATTTCTGTGTTTTGATGTAGATATGAATTCTTTCTTAATGCATATCAAAGCTTTCCTTATTAATCTTCTTATATTCGTGAAGCTTGCTGACGTTTCTAGATAACCCTCGCTGAATTTTAGAGTTTTTTTGCGATGAGCAGTTTAACTAATTTAGTGTAAAATTTACATCTTACTCCTTACATATATACCAATAGTTACTTATGCTCTTTTTAAAATTTTTGTACCTACAGATTTTGAAGATTGAAGTTACAAGTCAAGATACATGTATAGAAGATGCAAAAGATCATTATTATTTTGCTATGGAGTTATGCAAAACTTGATATTATAGTGTAGCTTGAGATGTTAATTAGCTAAGCTTTTTTGTTAAGAAAATATTGAAACTAACATCATGGGATGATAGCCAATTTTTATATTTATATCAGCCTTTTGTTTGGCGATATTTTGTAGCAATCTTATGTTTATTGATAAAATTTATAATTTTGTGATACAAAGCTTAAGAAACATTGGAACTAGAGACCAAAATTATTGCTCTGTCCCTAAAGGTTCTTTTAAGACGAGATAACTTCTCGTCCCTAAAGGTTAATCTAGGATGAGGTAGCCATTAGTCGCAAAAAGGTGCCCTACAATGAGGAAGTTTCTCTTCCCTATAGGGATTTAACGACCAGAAAAATACTAGTTTTTAAAGAAGAAAATAAACTATTTGGGACGAGATACATGGTCTCTAAAAGTATTTTTGCGACTAGCTATATTCCGTCTCTAAAAACATTTAAAGACCAGCTAAAGGAGCCCGTCGCAATTCACCTTTAGCGAAGAGGCCTATTAGGACAGGTGGCGACCAGCCTTTTTCCGTCGCAATAGACTATTTGGGACTAGATTTAGACTTTTTGGGACCAGATTTCCCTTCCTTAGAGGGTGTTTTTCTTGTAGTGTCCCTCATCCTAACTCGGAATGAGGTGAAACCAAGTGCGTTGGAAATCTAACTCAAAGAGCTTTAATTTAATAGGTTATGGCCCTTCCATTTCCTTGTGTGCTAAGAGATATGCCCCTTTAAAGTTGACCCTCCAAATCTCATTTTTTTGCGATTTTCCAATTTTGATACGGTTGCTCTAAAATTCGGGTTAGACCCACTACCCACTCAATTTGACCCCATGAATAAGAATATGAAGTCGAATTTCCGAAATCATGCACAGATTTTGAAATATATGGAAAATACAATTATAGGTGTTTCCGAAGCACATTTTTGGGCATTTTTGGGGTCGTTTCAGCAACTGAGTTAATTCTAAATCTCTAATTCAAAAGAATTTTCTTTCTTAAACTATAATTAACTTTTTATTGAATTTTAAACCTTACAACCAATTTCTTCTAACACTCAGTTCACTGTACTTCATTAAATTTTAACACTCACTTATAGTCTTAAGAATGTAACGTAGGTCACAGGTTCTTTCCAACCACTCCATCGAGAAGAATAGATAAAAAAAAATTGAGAAAATGACAGACTACAAGTTTAAAAAAACTGTAGCAGCAAGGTCACAACACAAAAACAGAGAAAGAAGAGGAGGAATAGCTAAAAAAAACTTACTTGCTGTTTGAAAGAGTGTCACAACAAGAGAAGTGAAACAAAAGGAAATGTTTGGAAAGAAGCCACAAAATATTTTGATGAAATCTCAAAAAGGAACTAACTGCCAACCTTGTTGTAGCAGAGAAATGATCTTTGACTTACTTCAGGGATTGAAGCTCTCGCCTTTTCACCATAGCCTCGCCTCATTGCAAAAAAGCAATATAGAATTCTCTTTGTTTCTCACTTTAAGTGACGAAGCACTCCCATTTAATAACACTACTTCATAGAAATCCCGAAACAATAATAGCAACTACATATAACTATAGCTAAACTGCCATGAAAACTTTTCTTAAAACAAGTTGAAACAACCTAATTGTATTCTAAACTTTCAACACAACTTGAATCAAGTTTCCATTCTTCAACCACAATGAATTTTTTTTTATTGAGTTTATTAGTTTCAAGAATGTAACTCATAAATTTAATTCCTTCTCTTCTTTAATTTTTGACAACTTCTAATAAAATTAAGCAATGCACAATGTTATTTTCAAATTGCCTACTGCACAAATTATAGAGTTGTAAAAACAGTACTATCTTAGACTGAATATTTAAGTCTCGTCAACTCGACTTGGTTTCAAGTTCTTCAACAATTCATCCTCAACTTGAAAATAAGAAAAAGTGCTCTGTTTCTAAACTTAGGGGAAAAAACTTAAATATTGAACATTCCCTTTTAATTACATCTCAAAATGGAAAATAAATTTAGTTCTTATATAATGGCATCATGTCACGCCCCGAAATAGGGGGCGTAACTGGCACTCGATACCCTAATACATCGAGTTACCCACTGAAACATACTAGCTAAACCAAACTTGCGAGGCAAAAAAGAATGGACAACACAACCTCTAAAAAGTGAAGCCTGGACCCAGAGATCATGACTTGAAAGAGAATAACCATACAAACAATGGTAGACAAACCGAAAAGAAAAATAAAAATAAAGATGTAATATCTAGCCGACGAGGCCACAACCGAAAACATACCTACTTACACAAACACCTATATATACATGCCAAGACTATTGGCTGGAGGTTGAAACATACAAAAAGAAACCCTAGAATATTAAGTCCACAATTGCCTCTTTGAGTGACATAAGCACTGTCGGGACAAGGCCCTGACTATACCCAAACTGTACAACAAAAGTAAACATCCTCTGATAGCCACAGGATAAGATGGAGCTTACCAACTAATAGTTGAACCTGAATCCTAGCTGGTGGGTCGATTAGAGTCCCTGCTTGTACCTGCTCGCACAAAACAAAAAGTAGCGTCCCAGGCAAAGGGACGTCAGCACGAATAAAAATGTACTAGTATGTAAAGCGAAAAGTAAAATCATAAACATTTACTGTAAAAGGTTAATAGAGATACCACCTGAAACTGAAACCCAAATAATCTCCATGGCTGACCTTTAGCCCCCCTACTACTTAAATATGCATGGTATGCTCGAATAATCGTATGTTGTGAATACATATATATATATATATATGAAAATGCATGACATACCCAACCAAATGCTAGCAATGATGGTACTTTCCGGTAGCGAACCGGCATCATATTCGCCAACTTGTGGCCATCTGTGTCTCATAGGTATAAATATAGGCAATAGGCCCCATACCTCCCAATTATAGCTCGGGAGTAGAATGCATAGCATGTCATGGATTTATAACACCTATGAGTTACTGTTGTCATGTTGCCAATCTTGGCCCGTTTGTAGTCTTGTTCTCATAACCTCATAATAACTTTCGTATAACATATAACAATCTCATGGAACTTGATATGTTCTTCCAAATAAGCTTGAAAAGTTAACTCGAATTTTAGAAGGATAACCTAGCCTTGTTGATATTCATAACAAGTTTAAGGTGACTTACTTAGTTCCTAACTTGGTTTCTAGATAATTTATAAAATAAATATTTCAAAAACCAAGTGTTCTAATAGTTTACATTTAAATTATATTTGAGAGTTTTGAAGGTCGTGAGCTACTTCAAAAATTTTCTTTAGTAATAACCTTAGTGGAGAAAGAAGGCTGGTCACAAGTAGTAAGGGTCTCGCGTGACATTTTAATTCACATCACCCAAGGAAGAATACAAATTCATACGTGCGGACATATAATCAAGGAAACTGATAAAATGATGTGTAGATGTCGAACACTCTATTTATCCCAACGAGTGAAATATGAAAATAACATAATCATGAAAATAATTCAGCTGAGATCCCAATGCCTTTCATTGAAGGTCTTTCTAGCAAGAGAATAACAAAATATCGCATTCGGTGTTTTAGGAATTTTCCAGTAGTGGTGCTAAAATGAGGGACGTAGCTTCGCCTTAACATACCTTTTCAATGAACACTCGAATGGCCGTAGCTTCTTCACGAAAGTTGTTCCTTACGTCCTAAACTTCGCAAACACTATATATACACAGCTGGTACACACCTATAACCAGTTCATAATTGTTCTTAAATCGGCAGATTTGCCAAATGGCCTCAACTTGACGAAATGCCCGTAGAACTTCATAAAAACAATCATAAAAGAGTCCCGAGATGATTACCTTAGTTAACCAAGTGTAAACCTTGAATAAACACCAATAACTACAAATTTATATGTTCAAAAACTTGCTCCAAACGCAGCTAATAGAAGGGGAAAATGATTACCACGTGTAAAGATCACATTTCTAAGCACGGGGGTAATCTTTAATGGTAGAAATCGTCGAAAACTGACCTTCATCATGCAGGTACTCCATAGGAACCTTCTCTTAAGCTTACTTTCTGGTTTGGAAGTAAAATGAAATGTTTTCATGGCTTAAAACATTGAGTAAGCCGACGTACCACATTTTTAACCCGACCCGGATTCTGCCCCGGCAGTCCGTAGTAAAACCCTCATAACTTTTTACTACGAAGTCGGTTGGATACGGGGTTTTGTGCGTTGCAAACTAAAATCATAGGCCTTCGATTTAATGGGTGATAGGCTTTATAACTCTTTGTATATTGGGAGAAAACATCCAAGACATTTGACCCAAAGTTAAGAAAATAGGATTAGAGAAACTTCGATAACTTTTGTCGACTTTAGTTTCACTAATTTTCTTGACTTCCAAACTTAACATACGACCCTCGTGCTATTATAATACCTCATAACACACTATTCTTAGCAAGTTTTACACTCATAGGATTATTCACAAGGTATGGGACAAGTTAAACCTTTCAAACGGGCGAAGTTCTACCCAAGACATTTCTTTTATGAGGGGTCCCTTTCACCTAAAACTTTAGTTTAGTTCCTTGATATTTCCACCTACTTGCAATCTTAATCTCCAATGTACGATACAAAGTCATATACACCTCATATAACCATGACATACTACGCCACATATATTATGCACGATTAGAGAAAACGTACGGGATCTTACACATCCTCAAGTCGAACATAAAAACAAATACAATCACAACTTTTTAAATAATTTGGTGTTTCAGTGGAGATTTTCTACTAAATTTGTATTCATGTTTCAGGTAACTATCATAAATTCAATAACATAGTGCTCCTAATGTTATCGATTCAAGCAAAAACATTGATATTCATCAATAACAATAGAAAAATATTCAAACAATGATGAGAGTTGAATAAAATAACAACAACCTTAACATATAAAATAGTCAATTCAATCAATTTTTCATCAAACTAATAGCGGGATTTAAATCACACATCACACATAGAAAACACAGGAAAAAACGTACAACAAAATTACAAATCGCCTAAACTATTGGAGCACCTGGGAAGTGAAGGATGAGATCAATCCTGTAAAACCTAAAAGAAAACGTAAATAAAGAAATCTTCAAACTTCAATGGATTTCCAAACTCGATTCTTCTTCAATTATTTAACAGGGCTTTATTGAAAATACAATCACTAGTGTAAAATTCTATAATCTGAAAGTAGGAATTTGTTTGGATTTGAAACCTAGAAGATAGGCAAACAGTGGTTTACCTGTGAATCTTTCTCTTAAGCATATGAGTCGAAAGGAGAAGGTTGAGCAGAACGATCTCCAGGTTATGTAGAAATAGGGTTTTTTTTCTTATAAAAACTTAATTTTCTTATTATAATTGGAGGGAATAATTAATTGTAGTACAAAATAGGGTTTTTTCTAAAAACATAATTTATAATTGGAGGAAATAGTTAATTGTAGTAAAAATAATTAGAGGGAAAAAACTGAAAGGCTGAAAGATGTGTTATAGTTAGTGATTTTTACTAATAAATTATTTTTATTGCCATTGAAAAGATACCTTTTAGCGGCTATTGTTTATATGTCACTAAAATATTAGCTTAAAGAATTAATTAGTGGTAATTGATTAATTGCCGATAAATAATTGTCGTTAAAAACTTGTTTTGTAGTAGTGTCAACTCCATCTCATTGAACTCATATGCAATTCAATCTCAAAAAACACAAATTCAAGGGGGAAATCTCCACTCCAACTAAAACGTGTTCAACAACTCATCTCATGAAGTATATAAACAACTCATACTTAATGAACTACAACATGAGGAAAATAATGCACATAAGCCATTTCTTTCAGGACTTAAAGCAATTCATGAACATGCATAATCATAAGGAAATCATGGAAACACATAAAACACACATCACTTCAAACATAAGCAAACCAAGAGGAACTCATTACCTCAAGCTCGAATAGAAGGAAAAAGGTGAGGATATTGGGACTTCATATTGGCCTCTCCTCGCAAGTAGCACCCTCAACTAAGTGGTTTCTCCACAAAACCTTCACGAAAGCTATTTCCTTGTTCCTCAATCTCTTAACTTGCCGGTCTAGAATCTCAACCAGAACTTCTTGATAAGAGAGATTTTCATCAACTTCCAACCCTTAAAGGGAAAATATGTATGTTGGATGTCCAACACACTTCTTAAGCGTAGAGACATGGAAAATGGTATGCACCATTGCCAACTCATTTGGCAAATCAAGTTCATACACAACCTTACCAATACGTCTCAAGATTTGATACGGCCCCAGGTATCGGGGACTAAGCTTCCCTTTCTTGCCAAATATCATCACACCCTTCATGGGTGATAATTTCAAATATACCCAATCACTAACCTCAAACTCAAGGTCTCTTCTTCTAACATCGGCATACGACTTTTGTAGGCTTTGGGTAGTTCTCAACCTTTCTCTAATGAGCTGAACTTTCTCCATACCCTCATGAACTAATTCGAGTCCAATCAAAGAAACTTCACCCACTTCAAACCACCCTATAGGAGATATATACCTCTAACCATAACGAGCTACAAAGGGAGCCAAACACCTTTTCGGGGTGATAAAGAACACGCATATCATAGTCCTTCAATAATTCCAACCACCTTCTTTGGCGAAGATTCAAGTCCTTTTGGGTAAACACATATTGTAAACTCTTATGGTCGGTGAAAACATCTACATGAACCCCATACAAATAATGCCTCCAAATCTTTAAAGCAAAAACACCGCTGCTAGTCCAAGGTCATGGGTAGGATAGTTCTTCTCATGAACTTTTAGTTGCCTTGAAGCATAGGCGATCACCTTACTGTTTTGCATAAGCACACATACCAACCCAACTCTAAAGGCGTCACAATATACCACAAAACCATCCATACCTTCCAATAAGGTCAAGACCGGAGCGGAAGTAAGTCTGTCTTTCAACTATTGGAAACTTTTCTCGCAAGCATCCAACCATATAAACTTAGCCTTCTTTTGAGTCAAGGCCATCAAAGGAGAAGAAATGGAATAAAACCCCTCAACAAACCCTCTATTATAACTGGCCAAACCCAAGAAGCTTCTAATATATGTCGGTGATACAGGTCTAGGCCAACTCTCAACCTCATTCGTCTTAATTGGGTCCACCTCAATACCCTAGTTTGAAACAACATGTCCTAAGAAAGCCATGGACCTCAACCAAAATTCACATTTTCTAAACTTTGCATAAAGTTGTTGGTCCTTAAGGATTTGTACTATGATCTTCAAATGATTAATATACTCATTCTCTCTTCTTGAGTATATCAAAATATCATGGATAAACATTATCACAAACATGTCAAGATATTGCCGGAATACCCTATTCATCAAGTCCATAAACGCCACCAGAGCATTAGTCAACCCAAAGGAAACAACTAAAAACTCATAATGTCACGACCGAGACTACCCCTAAACGTGATACGGCGTACTTAACCCCGAAGGGGTCTCGTACAAGCCTCTTAGCATTTATAACATGAGATAACCAAAATAGTGCAGAATTAAAATTTTCATTTATAAATCCAAAAATCGAAAACATTAAAAACAAGCGGAAGTCTATTGTCTCACATGGACATCTACACAATGTCTTGAAACTAAAGTAGGGACACAACCCTTTACAATCGAAAAACCAACAATTGTCTATTACAAGAAAGAAATGGGGAACATTTAGTCTATGAGGACATACCATTTAGTCTATGAGGACATACCATTTAGTCTTGGAGATTCTCAAATCCAAGCTTCAACTAGAGAGAATCACTCAAATGTCGGAACCTACACTTGTAGTATACATAGAAGAATATGGGTTAAAACAATTAAGTATTAAGTATGACAGTCATGCTTAAACATGCTTAAAATGGACATTTTATTTGAAAGTCATGATATATGCCATTTTGAGAAAACATCATGAATATAAGAATAAGAGGCATAATATCTAACCATAACCAACATACAAGTCATTTAACCACATTAGAACATAGTCATCATGTAAACCATTACCTTCACATTAAGCCTTCATCTCAAGTATCCCTCAAGCTATACTTTGTGCAATGTATAGATAGCGTCTCATACCACCATCCACACTAACGTACCACCTTAAGGTCACCAAAAGTGAACTTACCATTCAACCTTTCCATCCTTACACAATACTCATACATAAGAGACATAAACATTTCATAAGGCATATCAACACAAAAAGACTATCACCTAGGGCAACTCTAAGTCATACTTGTGCAATGTATAAGTAGCATCCCATACTACTACTCACACGAAGTACTCCTTGTAGCCACCATAGACAAGGCACTTTCATATTCATTAAGTCATGACAAGGAAGTAACTCATAATACAATCCAAGTATAGCAGCCATCATTACATTAAATACATAAGTCAACATTCACCATTAGCTTCATTAAGAACACCTTCATTCATTAGACATTAAGCCATCATTATCATTAACAGCATCATAAGAGCACATTCATTACACTTAACATTATAAAGGAACACACCACAACCTTTCTCAAAGCCTACTTATGCAATGCATGGATGGCATCCCATACTACCACCCACACTAAGTAGTGCATTCTTGAGAAGCCATAGTTCATTAACATTCTTTGTGGGGGTATGCCTTAACCGACATAGACCATGTGAGCAATTCATGGAATCCCGGTGTCACCCTCACATGATAAGGGATTCCCACTTGCCTAAGGTAGGACTATTGTTTTTGGCTTAAGTGGATCCACTAGCTAGACCTATGTGGGCACAGAGTTTAAGGGATAGGGAGATTGCTACTAGATACCCCCATCTCAACTAACGTATGGGCATCCATCTCAAGAGATTGTTACTAGATACCCCACCTCAACTCACGTATGAGTATCTATCTCAATCACTATCCAATCGGTGCTTAACATTATTCCCCACAGAGTATTTGACATTCAATACATTAGTTCATTATGGGATAAGAGATTTTTACTAAATACCCCGCCTCAATTGACGTGAGGGCATCCATTCCAAACCCAACATTCATTAATGGGATAGCTCATAGATTCAAAGATGAGAACAACCTTTCACCTAGGAATCCCATATTGTGAGAAGTCGTTTCACAACATGTCATTTTCATTCATTAGAGTACAATTGAGAATAGACTTTCAATCAACCCATCATCATTAGCATTATCATTGAAAACTTCATTCATTAGTCATTCATGAGTGTGTGTATGTGAGAATAACCTTTCACATAGATCATCATCATTCATAAGCTTTCAATATTGAAACAAATCCATTCTAATCATGATCATAATACATTCATTGAGATCACACACATATACTTCACATCGTAATCATACATAATCCTTCATGAAATTTCCCCTTAGGTCTATGAACCAACATCAACCGATAAATCTAAACTACTACAATAGATAAGGAAATTGACATGATTCAATCACTTAATTTAATATAAACATCAACAATTCAACATACTTGCATAATCAATAAATTACCACTCACAAATCACAACTTAGGAATTTGGAGGAAAACATGGGTTCTAGGAAGAAATCATCTGAATTCATCTTTAAATCCACAATTCATTCATAATTCAATGCAATAATGCCTTTGAAAATAGATTAGAATCGAACCCATTCCAAGATCAAAAACTAGGGTTTTAGAGAAAACATTGGACACTTGAAATCACATTTGAGATTGGCTCCTTGAAAGAAACTAAGTCAAGGATGAAGACTAACATACCTTTAATGGATAAAAACCACAAAAATCCCTTGAAAAACTTGAAGTGTTGACCTTGGAGGCTTGAAGTCTTCACCTCCAATAGAGGTTTCTAGAGAGAGAACTTTTGGAGGGGAGGGGAGGTTTGTATTTTGGGTTTTGAAATAATGAAGTCTAAAATAGAGTTTAACACTTTTAATACTATTAAAATCCTTTAATTAACTTAAAATAACCGTCCCCCAACTTAACTCAACTTAAAAACTATTTACCAAATGACCCCCACTATGGCCGAACCATAACAACTTTTGCAGGTGTGGTCCACGGACCACCATCCACGGACCATCTTGCATGGGCGTGGTTCGTGGTTGTGGCTTGGTTTTAGGGGCCATGACCTACGGAGTCCATCCATGGACCGTGGATGGATCTACGGGGTGTGATCCCCTTCCGTAGGTCACCATATTTTTGGGCAGTTTTGGTTTTCTTTGGGATCTTGGGGTTTGGCTTTAGGGTCCTCCTCAAGGACCCCTAGGGTGGTCCTTAGGGAGTCATACCTTGACATTTAACCCCTCAACCATAGCTTGGGACAACAATTTACACCTCAAACCTCATAACAAATTAGACACACTAGTTAGGCTTTAGTTTCACCTATTCGTTTTATAGGTCATTACATTATCCCCCATTTAGGAACATTCATCCTCGAATGACACTTAAAACACATTAAGGGGGTTAAAGACACAAGACTGGCACCCCATCATGCATGCAAAATCATTAACAAAAGCACAAAACTATAAGGAAACCTCAAATACATATTAATAAGTTCAATGCAATATAAGAAAGTAGGAATTTCATCTACAAACTCATTATGCATCATATCTTCAACATTTCTCATTACATTGGAGGAATTGCATTTTCCAACTCATACCATGCTCATCATAACATCATTCGGCACATTATGCAATTTCATCATAAAAACACATTAGGCATGTTCAACAATTCAACCTCATGAAGTATATAGACAACTCATACTAAATGCATATCAACAAGAAGAACATAGTTCATATAAACTCATTTTTTCATTCAAACATAAACTCATTAACAACATGCATAACATAAGGAGACCATGGAAACACATATTCACACTTGACTCCAAAACATGAAACAAGCTACAAGGAACTCTTGGTCTCAAGCTTGAATAGGAATAGAAGGAAAGAGATAAGGATTTCAAAACTCTAAACAACCTTAATATTCAACATACCATCCCCCACTTAGGAGAAAACCCAACAACGGTTAACATGAAAACATCATAGGAACCTCAATAAGACATTCACAACCAAAAGGAACTATCACTTACCGGTGCCTTCATCAGGATTGGCTCCTTTGTCCTTGTTAGGTTGAAGCACATAGAAATGGTTTCTCTTTAGAGCATTAGGATCCGGGCCATCAAGAGAAGCTTGTTTGGTCTCTCTTCCTTTTGCCATGAGTGTTGGGCAATCTCTCATCTTATGACCCTTCTTTCCACACCTAAACCACCTATCTGTGCCGACAAGGCACTTACCCAAATGTTGTTTCCCACACTTGGCACATATAGGTCTCTCAAAAGAAGAACCACTTCCATTCCCTCCTTGAGATTTAGGGTTAGACACCCTATCATTGTTGACCATAGGAGAATCTTGGTTATAAAACCTCTTTTTGGACCTTGGTTGAGTTTGATCATCAGACCTGGACCTCTTCATCTCTCTACTCTTCCTCTCAAGTTTGGACTCCACAATAGATTGAGCAAACACAACAAGCCTAGAAATGTTCATGTCATCATGCAGCATAGCCGTACAGCACTCTTCCTTAACTAGGTCGAATATACCGGTCACAAACCTACTCCTCTCATCTCTAGGGTTGGACACCAAAGATGGAGCATACTTAGACAATAGGGTATATTTCAAGGAATACTCCTCCACACTTATGCTACCTTGTCTAGGGTTGATAAACTCCACACCTTACGTTCCCTTTTCTCATGGGGAAAGTACCTACCAAGGAAAACTTCCTTAAACTCCTCCCATTCTATAGGACCCGCCCCTATAGGCCTATTGCTTTTCCATTGAGTGAACCAAACTTGGGCAACATCTTTCAATTGGTAGGAGGCAAGTTCCATTTTTTTTCTAGAAGTCACTTCCATAGCATTGACTATCTTATACACCTCATCCAAAAACTCTTGGGGATCCTCTCCCACCATAGAACCTAGGAACACCGAAGGATATATCCTCACAAAGTCCCTCAACCTAGAAGCCATAGTGCTCTCAATAGCATTCACTCTAGGCCCCACATCTCTATTAACTTGGGCCATCATAGCTTAGGCTATGGTTAGAAAAGAAAACCTAATCTCTTCATTAGTCATGTCTGGAGCATCAACCGGAACTTGATTGCCTTAAGGAATTTGGCCGCCTTGAGGACCTTGGGGAAGAACTCCCTCATTCATATTCTCCTCTTCCACTCTTCTTGCGGGCGTCCTTCTTGTATTCATATCCTATAAACACAAGAGAAGGATTAGGAAAAGTACACTTAAAGAGCTAAACTTTAAGGCACGACTTCAAGAATATGAAAGAAGTGTAATTCCCTAACGTCCTATAGTTTCTCGCTCATAGATGTGTCGTGACTCAAACCGATAAACAAGACTCTACTAGACGTGGCTTGCGAGACATCAATCCTAAAGACCATTCCCAAAACCATATGCTCTGATACCAAGTTTGTCACGAACCCCCTAGATGTGACACGATGTACTTGACCACAAAGGGGTCTGTACAAGCCTCTTAGCATTCATAACATGAGATAATCGAAATAGAGCAGAATTAAAACTTTTCTTTTATAAATCCAACAATCAAAAACATTAAAAACAAGTGAAGGTACGTTGTCTCACATGGCAATCTACACAATGTCTTGAAACTAAGTAGGGACACGGCCCTTTACAATCGAAAGACCAACAATTGTCTATTACATGAAAGAAATGGAAACTACAATACTTGTCCTCGATATATGAGGACATACCACTTAGTCTTGGAGAATCTCTATTCCAAGCTTCAACTACAGAGAATCACTCAAATGCCGGAACTTACACTTGTAGTATACATAGAAGAATATGGGTTAACATAATTAAGTACTAAGTATGACAGCCATGCTTAAACATGCTTAAAACGGACATTTTAATTGAAAGTAATGATATATGCCATTTTGAGAAAACATCATGAACATAAGAATAAGAGGCATAATATCCAACCATAACCAACATACAAGTCATTTAACCACATTAGAACATAATCATCATGTAAACCATTACCTTCACATTAAGCCTTCATCTCAAGTAACCCTCAAGCTATACTTTAGAACATAATCATCATGTAAACCATTACCTTCACATTAAGCCTTCACCTCAAGTAACCCTCAAGCTATACTTTGTGCAATGTATAGTTAGCTTCCTATACCACCATCCACACTAACGTACCACCTTAAGGTCACCAAAAGTGAACTTACCATTCAACCTTTCCATCCTTACACAATACTCATACATAAGAGACATAAATATTACATAAGTCATATCAACACATAAAGACCATCACCTAGGGCAACTCTAAGTCATACTTGTGCAATGTATAAGTAGCATCCCATACTACTACACACACGAAGTACTCCTTGAAGCCACCATAGACAAGGCAATTTCATATTCATTAAGTCATTACAAGGAAGTAACTCATAATACAATCCAAGTATAGCATGCATCATTATATTAAATATATAAGTCAACATTCACCATTAGCTTCATTAAGAACACCTTCATTCATTAGACATTAAACCATCATTCTCATTAACAGCATCATAAAAGCACACTCATTACACTTAACATTATAAAGGAACACACCACAACAACTCTCAAAGCCTACTTATGCAATGCATGGATGGCATCCCATACTACCACCCACACTAATTAGTGCATTCTTGAGAAGACATAGTTCATTAACATTGTTTGTGCGGTTAAGCCTTTACCAAGACAGACCATGTGAGCAATTCATGGAATCCCTATGTCACCCTTACCTGATAAGGGATTCCTACTTGCCTAAGGTAGGACCATTGTTTTTAGCTTAAGTGGATCCACTAGCTAGACCTGTGTGGGCACATAATTTAAGGGATAGAGAGATTGCTACTAGATACCCCCACCTCAACTAACGTATGGGCATCCATCTCAAGAGATTGTTACTAGATACCCCACCTCAACTCACATATGAGTATCCCTCTCAATCAATATCCACTCGGTGCTTAGCATTATTCCCCACGGAGTATTTGACATTCAATACAGTCGTTCATTTTTAGATATGAGATTTTATTAAATACCCCGCCTCAACTGACGTGAGGGTATCCATTCCAAACCTAACATTCATTCATGGGATAGCTCATAGATTAAAAGATGAGAACATCCTTTCACCTAGGAATCCCATATTGTGAGAAATTCCTTTCACAAAATGTCATTCATTAGAGTACAATTGAGAATAGCCTTTCAGTCAACCGATCATCATTAGCATAATCATAGAAAACTTCATTCATTAGTCATTCATGAGTGTGTGTATGTGGGAATAACCTTTCACATTGATCATCATCATTCATAAGCTTTCAATACTAACACAATTCCATTCTAATCATGATCATAATTCATTCATTGAGATCACACACATATACTTCACATCATAATCATACATAATCCTTCATGAAGTTTCCCCTTAAGGCTAAGAACCAACATCAACCCATAAGTCCAAACTACTACAGTAGATAAGGAAATTGACATGATTCAATCACTTAATTCAATATAAACATCAACAATTCTACATACTTGCATAATAAATCAATTCCCACTCACAAATCACAATTTAGGAAATTGAGAGAAAACATGGGTCCTAGGAAGAAATCATCTTAATTCATCTTTAAATCCACAATTCATTCATAATTCAATGAAATAATGCCTTTTAAAATTGTTTGGAATCGAACCCATGCCAAGATCGACAACTAGGGTTTTAGAGAAAACATTGGAGACTTGAAATCACTTTTGAGATTGGCTCCTTGAAAGAAACTAAGTCAAGGATGAAGAATCGTACCTTTAATGGATGAAATCCACGAAAATACCTCGAAATACTTGAAGTCTTAACCTTGGAAACTTGAAGTCTTCACTTCCAATGGAGGTTTCTAGAGAGAGAATTTTTGGAGGGGAGGGGAGGTTTGTATTTTGGGTTTTGAAATAATGAAGTCTAAAATAGAGTTTAACACTTTTAATACTTTTAAAATAATTTAATTAACCTAAAATAACTGTCCCCCGAGTTAACTCAACTTAAAAACATTTTACCAAATGACCCCCATAATGGCCGAACCATAATAGCTTTTGCAGGTGTGGTCCACAGACCACTATCCACGGACAATGGATGGGTCCACGGACCATCTTGCGTGGGTGTGGTTCGTGGATGTGGCTTGGTTTTTGGGGCCATAACCTACAGAGGCCATTCACGGGGCGTGAATGGAACTACGGGGCGTTGTCCCCTTCCTTAAATCAACAAGTTTTTGGGCAGTTTTGGTTTTCTTTGGGGTCTTGGGGTTAGGCTTTAGGGTCCTCCTCAGGGACCCCTAGGGTGCTCTTTGGGTAGTCGTACCTTAACATTTATCCTGTAAACCCCTCAACCATAGCTCGGGACTACATTTTACACCCTCAAACCTCATAACAACTCAAACACATACTAGTTAGGCTCTTGTTTCACCTATTCATTTTACGGGTCGTTACACATAATGACCATATCGGGTTCTAAAAGACATTTTTGGAATATCTTCCTCTTTCACCCTCAATTGGTGATAACCCAATCAGAGATCAATTTTAGAGAAACAACTTGCCCCTTGAAGTTGATCAAATAAATCATCTATCCTTGGAAAAGGATACTTATTCTTAATGGTCACCTTGTTTAATTGTCGATAGTTAATACAAATACAAAGGGACCCATCTTTCTTCTTAACAAACAAAATTGAAGCGCCCCATGGAGAGATACTCTATCAAATAATACCTAATACCCTTATCCAACAAATCCTTTCGTTGCTCTTTCAACTCTTTAAGTTTTGCGTGAGCAATTCTATAAGAAGGAATAGAGATAGGTTGTGTATCCGGAATAAGGTCAATACCGAAGTTTATTTCCCTTTCGGGAGGAACACCGGGAAGATCATCTAGGAACACTTCCAAAAACTCATTGACAACGGGGACCGACTCAAGAGAAGGGGTTTCGGAATCCATATCCCTCACCCTCACTATATGGTAAATACAACCCTTGGAAATAATTTTCCTAGCTTTAAGGTAAGAAACAAATTGACCTCTAAGCATAGAATTTTCCCCTTTCCACTCTAGGATAGGCTTATTTGGAAACTGAAACTTGGTCACTCTAGTCCTACAATCAATAGAGGCATAACAAGAATGCAACCAATCTATGCCCAAAATTACATCGAATTCAATGACTATATGGGATAAGGAAATGAGACATCTCCTATAGACTCTTTTAGCCACCACAGAATCACCAACAGGGTAGAAACAGAAAAAGGTTCTAACAACACCTCGGGGAGTACATCAAACCTTATAGTTATATAAGGGCTCACAAAGGACAAAATAGCCCCTAGATCAAGTAAATCATACAATCTATGTGAAAAACTTTTAATACACCAGTTATCACATCCGGGGAGTTCTCTTGATCACTTCTAGTTTGGAGAGCATAGAAACAAATTTTCTTAGGAGCACTTGCACCCGAACCACTTGAACCGGATGAAGGGTAGGGTTGAGCCCTACGACGAGTATCTCCCTCATTCTTAATAACCGATGGACATCTCCTTATCCTGTGATCCATCTTACCACACCCAAAGCAAGCATTGGAACACGCTAGACACTTACCCTCATGGTTTCTTCCAGATTTAGCACAAGTAGGCATTGAAGGCCTATTACCATCTCCTTGAGGTTTAGGGTTAGACACCCTTTCATTGTTAGGCCTTGGAGGAGCACTTGAAGAACCTTTCCCGGAGAACTTTTGCCGAAACCTTGAACGACCCCATCCACCGAACCTAAAACATGAATAATTACCATCATCCACTCTTGCTCTCTTTGCCTCTCTAGATCTTTCCTTGAGCTTTTCTTCCTCGATTTGTTAGGCATGCACCATAAGGAGAGGAATGTCCATGTCATGAACAAGAATAACGGTGCGGCATTCTTTGACAACTAAGTCAGACACTCCCAATACAAACTTACTCATCTTCGTCCTACGATCCACCACAATACAAAGAGCATACATAGATAGCTGAGTGAACTTCAAAGCATATTCCCTTACACTAATATTTCCTTGCCTAAGGTTAATGAACTCAAGTACCTTGGCCTCTATCATCTCAAGAGGGAAGAATCGATCAAGAAATGCACTTTTGAACCTTTTCCATTCTATGGGACCCGCTTCCATCGGGCTTTCCTCTTTCCACGAATTCAACCAAATCTGAGCAACCCCTTTGAGTTGGTAATCGGCTAGCTCTGACTTATCTACCGGAGTTACCCCCATAATAGAAAATATCTTGTAGACCTCATGGATAAACTTTTGAGGGTCTTCCTAAACTTTAGAGCCATAAAATTCGGGAGGGTTTATTCTTGTAAAATCATTCACTCTTGCCACCGCCGTACCAACATTTCGGTTCATGGGGACTACCACCTCTCTAACTTGAGCCAACACTTGGAATGCCGATCTTAACTCCGCATTGGTCACATTCTCATTCAACGGGTCAATCAAAGCATGTGGGGAAGCTTAGGGAAGAACCTGAGAAGGAACTTCTTGCTCAACATTGCCTTCCTCCAACCTTCAAGCATTAGCCCTTCTAGTAGTCATTTCTTGAAAAACATTGGGTAAGGATTAGGAGAACGACTTATAGAATTAAACTCCATGGCACGACTTAGAGAAGTGAACAAGTGAAGTTTCCCAACATCTAATAGTCTCTCATTCATAAATATTGCGCGCTTCACACTTATGAACAAGACTCTACTAGATGTGGTTTGAGACAACCTAGAACCATTCTAAACCTTGTTCTCCGATTACAAGTTTGTCACGACCCAGGGGTACCCCCTAGATGTAACAAGGCGTACAAGACCCAGAAAGGCCTCATACAAGCCTGTCACACCCCAACCCTATGAGGTGGACAAGTACCATATGAACACATGCCTTATAAGTGACCTATGACGAGAAATTGAACTACTATGCAGATAGATTTTCTAATGAGAATCTATATATACAACACATGTCAACTAGCTGAACCAATACATGTGACAAGTAAAACAATGAATACAAATGATAGGTTTAATATTACTACAAAGCTTTTACTTGAATCGATGTTGTATAACTATCAAAATACGCATAGTAAAGACTCAGCAAAGCCCCGAACCAACTATGAGCTCACCAATAACCATTAAGTATCATGTTCTTCTATTGGGGAGATCTACTAGTTAAGTACTTGTACCTGCTACATGAAATGCAACGTCCCCAATAAGGGACGTCAGTATGAAAAAATCTACTGAATAGGTAAGTTATAATACAACCATATGTAAAATGAGACCTCAAGTGAAACCAAATAAAAATAAATAAGGATTAGACACCACCTTTGCTTATTCTTGTGGAATCGTGTGTGTTACATTCTTTTCTTTAGTTTTATGTGCGTTATAATTTTTATCAGGCATCTGATAAAAATGACCAGCTGATCAGTGGTAGAAGAGGATGACCCATGCTAGGCATTTTAACCCTTGGGATGTAGTCCTCATAAATATACAAATTCGGATCGACCCATGCTAGGCTTTTAGCCCCTAGGATGCCACCGATAATAATATAGATTGGGATTGACCCATGCTAGGTATTACCACCCCTTATCTTCCACCTTAAGTATTAGAATTAGGATCGTCCCATGCTAGGTTTTTTAACCCCTGAGCTGCTACCCATATTTATATAGATTCAGTTTACCTTGTCTCTTTAATCTTTGAGATTGTTGTTTTGATGTTCACAACTCTGTTGAGATTGTTGTTTTGGTGGTCATATCGTTATTCACCTTTGTGATAGTAAAACATAGTAGGAGACATATGAATATGGACTTAAGATAATAACACTGACATGGGAAGCAATTGTGACACCAACATAATACTTAGGAGCTTATGTGACTCAATAAGCATTTTGACATCTCAAATTGAAGCACGTATCAAGTGAATACATTTAACATTTAGCCAAGAGATATGAACTCTATATGATAGCAAAATACTTACTAACTAATATAAAATACAAGGTATACATGAACGTGGAACCAAGGAAGCATGTGGATAGATTCAACTTAGGGACGGATGAATATTCCAAGTACTTATAATATGTACAATAGAGCAAGTAAGGATCTTGTGAGGTAACATTATAGTATAACACAATGGGAGTGATTATCAATAAAGGGAACATATCAACACACGAAAAAATGACTTATATGATGTAGTAGACAATTGAAGCAAGTTGGCAAGATATGGGCAAATTGTATAGCTAAGATATAAACATACGTACCATGTGTAATCTAGGATCATTTTGATATATATAAGAGGAATACGTGCCAAGGGTTAGCACTTTGATGATGAAACAAGTTCAAACCTTGCATGCTGATACTTGGTAGAGTAAGCATGTACATCTTGTAATAAACTCATATTAGAGTGCTCACTTTAACGCTCTAGGGTGTAGGAATGAGATAATTATCCGTATTGGTGATCTTATACTGCCACTATGGATCATCACTACCAAGGGCACTTAGAAAGCTTACTTTGTAATACAAATTTTGGATTCATGCCAAAGAAATAGGAAATGGAATAGCCTTACATACATTGCTGCACAACTTTGGATATTACAATGAGTTAACTGTCTTCCTTTCAGATTATTTATCTACAATGGGGTAAATAATAAAACTTGCATTAGTAGCTGATAAACAAGTTTGGGCTACTTGATCAGACCAAAACAGTAATTGGCAATAACACAGTAATTGATCCCATCAAGGGTGTTCTTCCAACCCATTCTCCTCTAATTTTTTTCATATACTATACAACCTTCTTGTAAGGTCCTCCCAAACTCCTTGGGCTTCATAAAATTTGGAAAACAGTATACAAAGGGATGGCAAAAATTAAACTCATGCAACACTCAATTAAGTGGTGTATCACTACACTTTCAATGTTCTATTCTCTAACTAGTTCCCATGACTTCTCTGCACATATCCAGCCACCCCCTAATTTTACGATTGCCACGACCCAGGGGTATATCCTAGAAGTAACACGGAGTACTGACCCCAAAGGGGTCTCATACAAGCCCTTAGCATATCATGAACATAAGATAATAGAAATTATGGGAAAATTTAAAAAAATTTACAATTGAAGTCATTTTCATAAAAGCAAGCGGAAGTCATTCTATACTTTCTCTCGAACCATCTAATACAACTTTAGAATAAAACTCTTGGGACACAGCCCATACAATATTCTCAAAAACATGAAATAAAGACATAAAGGAAATGGTGGGTTTAGTCCTCGAAGCTATGAGGACTCACCAAGATCTTCAACTCCTTAGCTCCTTAAAAACCTAGCTTCAAGATAGCACTCAAGTCACCAAACCTTACATTTGATTAGAATGTAGACAAAGTATGCGTTAGTACAAAATGTACTAAATATGTTTGCTAGTATAATCATAAGAGCATAAGAAAAGGGTTAGTGAATATAAGACATAAACCAAAATCATATGAAATACTTCATGAAACATAAACTTTAAGCATAAGAGACAATATCATCATAGTAAGAAAAGTCTCCAACCTAAGCATCATATAAGCATTATTTGACTCTTAGTCATCTCTACCAAAATAGTACTACTCCCAAGTAACCTAGAATCATACATGTGCAATGCATGAATAGCATCCCATAATACCACCCAAGCCAAGTATCCCTTTTTTGTCATCTTAATCATAGCCTATATGCAAGGTCAAGTCTTAGGATTTTCTACCATAAGGGCTCTATACTTCTAAGTAACCTCAAAGCACACTTGTGCAATGTATGAAAGGCATCCCATACTACCCTTCACACTAAGAATAACCTTGAAGTCATCATAGTCATATTAACCCTACTCTGGTCTCATTATTAGCTTACTTCATATAGATAAGGAAACTATCACCGTTACTCAATCATATCATGCCAAGGAAGGCAACTATAGCACAATCCTATCTAATCATACATCATAAAAGAGAAACACATCATGAGTCACCTTAAGGAAAGCTTATGCCATGCATGAACAAGACCCCATAATCCTACCCATGCTAAGCTAGACACTTTAAGTTCATCATTCATGTTTATCATCTCTTAGCATCATAAAGACAAGGAGAATCACCTCTTAGTCATGCATTTATTAGAGAGGTATCTAAAACCACAATCCAAATTAGTGAAGTTCATGTTCACAAGTGCAAGGGGAATCACCTCAAGGAATACATGATTTGTTCATCATGAAGGACAAAAGGAATCACCTCAAGCCAAATATATCATGGAATCATACAAATGAGGGTAATCACCTCTAGCCATACATACTAATAAATCATAAAGACAAGGGGAGTCTCCACAAGTCATACAAGTTAATGAATCATAGGTATTCGCCTCAATGTCCATTTTAAGGTAATATATGTATTCGCCTCCATATCAATTTTAATGTGTAATGTAGGTATTCGCCTCCACATCATCACATAAGGATCATAGGTAATCACCTCCATGATCAGCCTAAAGGCTAATGGGTATTCACCGCTTGGCTTGGGAGTAACACATATATGAAGGGTAATCACCTGACACTCCCCATGTTGAACTAATTAGGAACACCACACATAACTATCATGTAAAGTTCATTTAGGGGAATCACCACAAGCCTCATCACATTTCATAGTCCTAGGACTTAGATTCATTTTACGTGTTAATAGCCTTTCAACCTAGAATCATTCTATGTGAGAAAACCTTTCATGTCATGCTATATTCATGCATAAAACTATATCTAAAATTCTACATTAGACATTGGTATCATCATGACTCAAGTGAATCTATGACTTCACATATTCAAGCATTTATTAGGTAGGAAAAGATTTTCCACCATAACTCTATCCATTAAGCTTCTATTCTCATTTAGACTTCACTCTCAAAGCCTTAGCATCTATGATCACATAATATTAGCTTTACTCTTAAAGGCCTAACTATTATTATCACAAGCCTTATTCTTAAGCTTTCTTTCTTAATCTCATCAATATACCTAGGTTTCAAGGTATTTCAATCACATTCTTCAATACTAGGTGATTTTAGTCACAATTGATCATAAAGGTTCAATTCCATCTTTACAAGTCATGATCCTTCATATTCAATAAAGTCTAGTTCAATTCATGATTATATATTCCTAACCTTGAGAAATTACTACACATGACATTGATTTAAGAAGATCACCTATGAACCTTCAATTTCACCTCTAATGGCACAAACACACAAAATATCACATTCATCAAATAGACTAGGGTTAACCATAGAAATCACATGAATTCATCATAATATCTTAATTCAATGCTAATACAATCATAATTAGGTATTGTCCACTAAATTGGAATCATACCTAAACCCTACCCCAATATAGAAGAAACCCTAGCTAGAATTGGGTATTTGACTTCTCAATTGGGGGAAATCTAGGGGGCTCTATGGGTGGAAGAACCCATATATGAATAAGCTAACATACCTTAATTCAAAGCCCTAACCAAACTTGAAACAATGGAGGAAAATCTGCCCATCTTCCTTCTTTTCTTCTTCTTCTTCTTCTTCACTTCTAGAGACATAATTATTTGGAGAGAATTTGGGTTCTTTGAAGAATGAGTTAATTGATTTAGTTTAGGGGTCTATTAGGCTTATATAGGTGGTTTAATAACTAACTAACCGACCTCCCTTAACCCATAACTAATTACTAATTAATTCCCAAACCCCTAACTTAAAAACTAAACTTGAAAACTACCCTTGACTCACGAACCACCCATCCACGGACAGTGGATGGTCTACTGCCCGTACTGACACTCATAGGTTTGGTACTGTGGCAAGACAATGCAGGCCAACTCAGGCCTTGACCCACGACCCCAACCCACGGGGCATGGGTCCACCTACAGCCAGTAGGTGGCATCCGTAGGTGCTGCCAATTGACAGCTTTTGGGGGCTATTTTGAAGTCCTCCTAAAGGACCCCTTGGGTGGTCCTTGGGGGGTCGTACCTTGACACCCTAACCCTAAAACCTTTATTCTAAGTATGGGAATCATTTTTACGATTTTCAATCCTCATACCACACTCTAAAACTCTTATGAAAAGCTCTAGAACTCGCTAGTTGAACTTACTATTTTCCAAGGCGTTACAATATCTCCCCCTTGAGATCATTCGTCCTCGAATGACGATTCTAAACACTTCTTAAAGTCACACCTCTAGACTAGCATCCCATCATGCATGCACTACATCTAAATGTACACAACCAAGGAAGAAAACTTCAACTCCAAGCTAAACAAATTCAATGCAACACAAAGGAGTAGGAACTACTTCTACCAACCCAAAAATGCGTGAAATTCTATATCTACTCATTTTCAAGGAGGAACTACCATCTCCCAACTAAAACATACTCAACACACACTCATGGAGCCTAAATGCAATTTACTCTCAAAAAGCATTTATTCAAGGAGGGATCTTTTAACTCCAAACTAAGGCATGCTCATATATCCATTTCATGAAGTCTATATGCAACTCTACTCATTGCACTACAATATGAGGCAAAACAATGCATATAAGTCATTTCTAACAAGACCCAAGAATTTCCATGAACATGACTTAAAAGGAAATCATGGCAACACATAAAAACATACATGACTCCAACACATAATACAATGAAGAGGAACTTATCATCTCAAGCTAGAATAGAAATAGAAGGAAAAAGGATGAGGACATTGGGACATCTCATTGGCCCTTGGCCTCCCAAGTAGCACCCTCACCTAAACTACACTCCATACCTCTTCATGGAACAACTTTTTTGTTCTTCTATTTCTTAACTTGCCGGTCTAAGATCCCTACCGATACTTCTAAATTAGAGAGGTTCTTATTAAGCAACTATAGCTCACAAGCAACCTTACAAACACCACTCAAGATCTCACATGAGCCTATGAAACTGGGACTAAACTTCTCATACTCACTATGCCTCTCAAGGTGGAAATTTCAAGCAAACCTAACTCATGAATATCACGGACACTCAACGACCTTGCTATCTAAGCACATTATCTCCCCCTTGGGAGTAAGCCTATACAAACTCTTTTAAGCATCACTCCTTTCAATTTTAAGGTCGGAGTAAGTCATCACTAAGCTTTCACATCCATCACACAAGATGATTCTAAACCATGGTGAATTATACTTCTACTCTTCTTAGAGGAGTCTATTCACTCAACCCATCTAGGCATTATTTAAACACCATATTCAACCAATCTATCAACATACCTCAAAACTCATCATGACTAAGTTAGGTTCTACCATGAACTAAAATAGCCATAGTGCAACTCATTCATACTAAAGATAATATCATAATCTATCATTTCAAATCTATCAAGTCATAAATGACAAGTAACACAGGAATCTTGATAAAGCATGAAACACATACCGGTAGCAACATAAGGAGGTCACTGTTGATCACCTCAAGATTGGAGAGCTCAAGATATATTCTTCTTTGGAGCCTTCCCATCCAAACCAAGTGGACCGGAGGAAGGGTAGGATTGGCACCTCCGACAACTATCCTCTTTATTTCTAGCAACCTTAGGACAATGCCTTATCTTGTGGTCCAACTCACCACAACAAAAAAAAAACATTAGAGCCGCTAAGCATTCACCTTCATGCCTTTGATCATACTTACTACACCCCGGCAATAGAAACTCACTACCCTCTTCTTGAGACTTGTGCTTAGACACCCTCTTTTGGTTGAACTTACGAGTACTTGAGGGACCTTGCCCGAGGAACTTTTGTCTAAACCTATGGCGACCATGTCCATCAGACTTATCATCCAAGGACTCATCATCATCCAATGTAGACCTCTTTTTCTCCTTAGATTCTTTCTTAAGTTTTGACTCTTCCATTCGTTAGGCGAAAACCATACGACGTGAGATATCCATATCATCTATAGGCATTGGCACACGACATTCATTTTCTACTAATTCGGATACTCCCATCATGAAATGGTTCATCTCAGCCCTTGTATTCTTCACTAAGGTTGGAGCATACTTAGAAAGTTGAGTAAAATTTAGGGAATACTCTTGAACACTTATGCTACATTGCTTAAGGTTGATAAACTCTTGCATCTTAGCCTCCCTCAACTCTAGGGGAAAGAACCTACCAAGGAATGCCTTCTCAAACACCTCCCACTCTATAGTACCCACTTCTACCAGTCTACTTCCTTTCCATTGACCATACCATATTAGAGCTACCCCTTTCAATTTGTAAGCGGCTAACTCCACTTTCTCTACCAAAGTCACCCCATGATATCAAGAATCCTACACATTTCAACTACAAACTCTTCGGGATCTTCCTCCACCTTGGAGCCATAGAACTCCGGAGGTTTCATCTTAATAAACTCCCTCACTCTTAAGGATGCGGAATTCACATTAGGGTTCACATGGGGCCCAATATCCCTATTGGCTTGAGCCGTCATTGCTTGAACCAACAATTTTATAGAGGACTTAAATTCTGCATGAGTCACATTCTCCCTTATAAGGTCAATTGGAGCTTGAGGAGGATCTTGGGGTGGAACTTGGAGAGGAACCTCTTGATCCACATTTCCTTCCTCATTTCTCCTAGCATTAGCCCTTGTATTAGCCATACCCTCAAAATCAATGGGCACGAATTAGAACAAGGGCCTACTAAAACCAAACTCTATGGCACGACTTAGAGAATGAAGAAGTGAGATTTCCTAAGCATCCAATATACTCCTATTCATAAATGTGTCGCGCTTCACATTTATGAATAAGACTCTACTAGACGTGGTTTGAGACAATCCTAGAACCATTCTAAACCTTGTGCTCTGATTACCACGTTTGTCACGAACCCGGGGTATACCCCAGAAGTAACACGGCGTACTTGACCCCTTTATACAAGCCCATAGCATATCCTGAACATAAGATAATAGAAAATACGGAAAAATTTAATACTTTTTACAATCGAAGTCATTTTCATAAAAGCAAGGGGAAGTCTTTCTATACTTTGTCTCAAACCATCTAATACAAATTTTGAATAAAAATCTTCCGACACAGCCCATACAATAGTCTCAAAATCATGAAATAAAGACATAAAGGAAATTGTGGGTTTTGTCCTCAAAGCAATGAGGACTCACCAAGATCTTCAACTCCTTAGCTCTTTAGAAACCTAGCTTCAAGATAGCACTCAAGTCTCCAAACCCTACATTTGATTTGATTAGAATGTAGACAAAGTATGCGTTAGTAAAAGATGTACTAAATATGTTAGCTAGCATAATCATAAGAGCATATGGCAAGGGTTAGTCAATATAAGACATAATCCAAAATCATATGAAATACTTCATAAAGCATAAACTTTAAGCATAAGAGACAATATCATCATAATAAGCAAAGTCTCCAACAGAAGCATCATATAAGAATTATTTGACTCGTAGTCATCTCTACCGTAATAGTACTACTCCCAAGTAACCTAAAACCATACATATGCAATCCATGAATAGCATCCCAAAATACCACCCAAGCCAAGTATCCCTTTTTCGTCATCTTAATCATAGCCTATATGCATGGTTAAGTCTTAAGCTTTTCTACCATAAAGGCTCTATACTTCTAAGTAACCTCAAAGCACACTTGTGCAATGTATGAAAGGCATCCCATATTACCCTTCATGCTAAGCATAACCTTGAAGTCATCATAGTCATATTAACCTTACTTCAGTCTCCTTATTAGCTTACTTCATATAGACAAGGGAACTATCACCGTTACTCAATCATATCATGTTAAGGAAGGCAACAATAGCACAATTTTATCTAAGCATACATCATATAAGAGAAACACCTCATGAGTCACCTTAAGGTAGCTTCTGTCATGCATAAACAAGACCACATAATCCTACACATGCTAAGTTAGACACTTTAGGTTCAACATTCATATTTATCATCTCTTACAATCATAAAGACAACGGGAATCACCTCTTAGTCATGCATGTATTGGAGAGGTATCTAAAACCACAATCCAAACTAGTCATGCTCATGTTCACAAGTGCTAGGGGAATAACCTCAAGGCATTCATGTTTAGTTCACCATGAAGGACAAGGGGAATCACCTCAAGCCATATATATCATGGAATCATAAAAATAAGGGTAATCACCTCTAGTCATACATACTAATAAATCATAAAGACAAGGGGAGTCTCCACAAGTCATACAAGTTAATGAATCATAGGTATTCGCCTCTATGTCCATTTTAAGGTGACATAGGTATTCACCTCCATATCAATTTTAATGTGTAATGTAGGTATTCGCCTCCACATTATCACATAAGAATCATAGGTAATTGCCTACATGATCAACCTAAAGGCTAATGGGTATTCACTGCTTGGCTTGGAAGTCACACATATTTGAAGGGTAATCACCTCACGCACCCCATGATTCACTAATTATAAGTAAGGGAACTCACCACACATACCTATCATGTAAAGGCCATTTAGGGGAATCACCACAAGCCTCATCAAATTTCATAGTCCTAGGACTTAGATTCATTTTAGGTGAGAATAGTCTTTCAACCTAGAATCATTCTATGTGAGAGAACCTTTCATGTCATGCTATATCCATGCATAAAAGTCTATACATGTGTATAATGCTCTACTTATCTTTTGTACTAATGATGTAGATGAACTAGGTCCATGTATCTTCTATCTAGGTGACCTTTCTATTCCTCTTTTTTTCTTGTTGTTATCAAGACAAAATATCAACACTTAAACCAATACTATAATGACTTTTTTGTCTAACAAAGGTTTACAAAGTTGCTCCTAGGTGCACCTTTAGAACTCGTTAGGGTTGAAGAGTTTATACCTTTTTCTTGCCTCATACACTTAGCAATCACTCTTTCATAATCACCTATCTCAATCTTCTATAGCATCCTCATATCACCCCAACTCATATGTTTTGGGGATTTTACATGTACAATCTCTTTCTAACTAGAAGTTGTAGTACATATTCGGCCCGTGTAATACAAGCTTCATTCTCACATGCTTCCTATCTAAGACTACCTTTTAATCAAAACTAGTAGCTTCATGTACTCTAATCCCACTATATACAACCTAACTAATTACAATTAAGGTCTAGCCAATCAATTTTCCTTTTGTTAACCTTACCCTTTAGTCACATACTAATCCTCTATAGCCAAAATATTGATCACAGTCGAAACTACCATACATATATAATAGTAGCATTTAGCACACTTTTCCCTACGTTTTATAACCATGAAAAGAATATGAATGTTATTAGTACCTTTTCGGGGTGGTTGGCACATACCATATAAAAAGCCAACTATTATCATATTCGGGATGATATATGGTGAGAATTTGGGCCTTGTCAGCCAATTAGATACCTCTCTAGTAACACTATTGCACTGATACATGCACCTATTAGATTGTGCCACTGCCTTCTTCCAACTAAAAGAAACTGGTTCAACAACATCAATTTCGAGTACATGTGTAACGCTGAAAATTCTATGTATTTCATAGACTAAGAATGAGTGTCCTCTATAGGAATAGATCCTATAAATATGGAGAAACCATAAAACTTAAGAGTTGGCTACATCCTCCTAAGAAGATATGCTTGGAAATGCTACAGCTCCTATATGTAACTAGGTAACCCATTATTTTTTAAAGCATATGGATAACCATACTATATCTTTCTCAATTGAACCAACATGATACAAATGGTACAAATGCAACTTTAGATGCAAATAACATAAAAACCTTTACATACCTTGTGGAGTGGGATGGTCAAATAAAATGAGCTTAATCTAGTCAAATTATTGATAACTTGAGATCCGTTTCCATAGGTTGCATGTTGACATTTTATCTACCGTTAACCTTAACCATAGTAACATAATATGAATAACATGATAAGGTACAAGTGGGAATTGACTTCTTAACTTCTCTCTATCACACGATCTGGATTAGGAAGGAAAGTAACATTTACTAAATGTCCAACCAGCCCCCTAATTATAAATGTGGCGCGTAACACATTCACAAGTAAGGCTCTACTAGACACAGCTTTGTAGACTCCTTACGATGAACTGCTCTAATACAACTTTTGTCACACCCTAACCCTAGGTGAGGCGGACAGGTTCCATATGAACACATGCCTTACAAGTGACCTATGACGAGAAAGTGACCTACTATGCAAATAGATTTACTAATGAGAAGCTATATATACAACACATTTTTACTATCTAAACCAATACATGTGACAAGTAAAACTACGAATACAAAATATAACTTTAAAATGTCTACAAAGCCTCTACTGGAATCCATGATTGTATAACTATCAAAATATGCATAGTAAAGACTCAGCAAAGCCCCGAATCAACCTGGAGCTTAACAATAACCGATGAGTATCATGTGCTTCTATTAGGCAGATCTACTAGTTGAATACTTGTACCTGCAGCATGAAATGCAGCATCCCCAATAAGGGACGTCAGTACGAAAGGATGTATTGAATATGTAAGGCATAATACAGCCATATGTAAAATGAGAGCTCAAGTGAAACCAAATACAAATAGATAAGTATTAGATACCACATTTGCTTATTCTTGTGGAATCGTGTATGTTACGTTCTTTTCTTTACTTTTCTCTGAGTTATAATCTTTATAAGTCATATGATACAAATAACTAGCTGATGAGTGGTAGAAGAGGATGACTCATGCTAGGAATTTTAACCCCTGGGATGCGGTCCTCATAAATATATAAATCAGGATCAACCCATGCTAGGCTTTTAGCCCTTAGGATGCCATCCATAATAACATTGATTGGTATCGGCCCATGCTAGGTATTACCACCCCTATGCTGCAACCCTTAAGTTTTAGAAATAGGATCGTCCCATGCTAGGTATTTTAACCCCTAAGCTACAACCCACAAGTATATAGATTCATTATACATTGTCTCTTTAATCTTTGAGATTGTTCTTTTGATGTTCACAACTCTTTTGAGATTGTTGTTTTGGTGGTCATAGCGTTATTCAACTTTATGACAGTAAAACATAGTAGGAGACATATGAATATGGACTTAAGATAATAACAATGACATGGGAAACAATTGTGACACCAACATAATACTTAGGAGCTTATATGATTTAATAAGCATTTTGACATCTCAAATTGAAGCACATATCAAGTGAAGAAATTTAACATTCAGCCAAGAGATATGAACTCTATATGATAGCCAAATACTTACTAACTAATATAAAATACAAGGTACACATGAACGTGGAACCAAGGAAGTATGTGGGCTGATTCAACTTAGGGACGAATTCATATTCCAAGTACTTACATATAAAGTGTACAATAGAGCAAGTAGGGATCTTGTGAGGTAACATAATAGTCTAACACAATGGGAGTGATTACAAATAAAGGGAAGATATCAAGATGCGAAAAGATGACTTATATGATGGAATAGTCAATTGAAGGAAGTGGGCAAGATATGGGGAAATTGTATATATAACATATAAACATACGTACCATGTGTAATCTGGGATCATTTTGATTTATATAAGAGGAATACGTGCCAAGGGCTAGCATTTTGATGATGAAACAAGTTTAAACCTTGCATGCTGATACTTGGTAGAGTAAGCACGTACATCTTGTAATAAACTCATATTAGTGTGCTCACTTTAACGCTTAGGGTGTAGGAATGAGATAATTATCCATATCGGTGATCTTATAGTGCCACTATGGATCATCACTACCTAGGGCACTTAGAAAGCTTACTTTGTAATACAAATGTTGGATTCATGCCAAAGAAATAGGAAATCGAATAGTCTTACTTACCTTACTACACAACTTTGGATATTACAATGAGTTAACCGTCTTCCTTTCAGATTATTTATCTACAATATAGTAAATATAAAAACTAGCATTAGTTGCTTATAAACAATTTTGGGCCACTTGATCAGACAAAAATAGTAATTGGCAGTAAATATGTAATTGATCCCATCAAGGATGTTCTTCCCACCCATTCTCCTCTAATTAATTTCAAACACTATACAACCTTCTTATAAGGTCCTCCAAAACTCCCCGGGCTTCATAATATTTGGAAACCAATATACAAAGGGATGGCAGGAAGTAAACTCCTACAACACTCAATTAAGTGGTGTATCACTACACTTTCAACGTTCTATCCTCTAACCAATTCCCATGACTTCTCTGCACATATCATGCCACCCTCCTTATTTTACGATACACAAAAAAGTCCCTAAGCATCACAATTTGGAAATAGCAATATGAACTCACGCTTTCGTTCAACATCCCGTGAGTGCCAAGTAACATTACATTTAAGATGCTCAAAATGAGCTCACAATCAAAATTAAAGGGGACTCAGTACCATGGTTGTCCCAACCAGCACATCCTTCCTGAACAATTACCAAGCTTACACCATATAGAGACAACAATCCTTAGTTCATTAACTCATAAAAACTTTCACAAACAATGCAAGAACAAGATAGGGATGAAAATATACATAGCTTACCTTTTTGGAAAAAAACCTCACTTACTAAGACTTGAATTCTTCAACGTTTAGGTTGTCCTCTCCCCTTACCCTGATGTTGAATCATATTATTCACTTTAATTCTTTAAGATGAGAGATGTTCTACCAACTTGTACTTTAAAAACAAAGGGCTTGCTTCAGACTTGAATGGTGAAGTTGTAGACTAGAACTATTGGAGCTTCTATGGCTTCCCTTTGGTGTAATTTTCTTGATTATAAGTGATGAAGGAGATGTGATAAGATTGAGTCCTTTAGAGGTACCTTCTAGATATTTTCACTTAATAAATTGGAGAAATAATATGGTCCTTTACTTCAAGCAGGCAGATGCATCACCCCCTTAATTTCTGCCACAAGTTTATATGTAGGTAGATCACCTACTTGCCCTTTTTACTTAAAATGCAGTCCACTAATTCTAAGTACGTGCATCACCTACTTTCCCTTTTCACTTAAAAAAGTGGTACACTAGTTCTTATTAGGTGTATCACCTACTTGCTCTTTTCACTTAAAATGCAGTCCACTAATTCTAAGTAGGTGGATCACCTGTTTGTCAACTACTAGCATAGTTCAGTCAAGCAAGCACCTCATTTAGTTTACACCATTTTCCTAATCTTTGTTTCTGTACAAGAACGTAACACTAATACGCACATGACCACTTTGACTTTTACATCAAATACCACCTTTTACTGTCTCACTTTAAACCTATTCTACTGTCACTAGTAGCATGGGATACCTAGTCCATAACTATACCACAAGGCAATTTATAAGCATCACCAAAATAAAACTAGTACACGTAGAATACAGGGTGTTACAAAGCCACTTAGCATATCATAGTATATAGTAATAGAAATTGGTGCGAAAATTTAAAACATTTCAACACAATCAAAGTTTTTTTATAAAATGAGTAGAAGTCTAATACCATAATCTCAAACAATCTAGAAAAACATGAATAAAGTCTTGGGATGCAGCCCATACAATAGTCCAAGACATAACAGAAAGACATAAGAGAAAAGGGTGATCACATCCTTGAACACAATGAGGACTCACCAAATCTCCACTTCCTTGATCAACAAAAGAGATAGCCACGATTATGAGACTATTTCGCCAGATCCTACATTTGATAAGAATCTAGGAAAGAGTATATGTTAGTACAATTAAGTACTAAATATGATAGCTAGTATAAACAACATAAACATCATGGTTAGTCAATATAAACAATAAGCATAATCGTACACATAAATCAATATCATAATAAGAAAGGAATACTTCTCAAGCAACCTTACTCATCCTTAATCAAGACTTGGGTCATCACCTCTTAGTCAACTTACCTTATGGAATGCATATCAATCAACAATCCAAGCTACTTATTCTTCATAAGACAATTCACATTAGTTTCATACTTACTTTTAAAGACATGGGCATTTGCCTCATTTCCTACTGACAAATGCTAACGGGTATTCTCCTCTTGCCTTACTTACTTTTAGATTGCGGGCACTTGCCTCCATAACATCATCATATGACACGGGTGCTCGCCTTCACATCATTTCCTAAGGAGCATGGGTACTCACCTCCATGTCCATTTATCATATCAAGAACATAGGGAATCACCTCTTGTTCAATTCTAATGAGTATGGGAGATCACCATATATCCTTCAACATAGAGGTCAAGGGTAGTTGCCTCTAGCCTCATCATTCATTTAGCATTTTAGTCTAGATTCATTTTAAGTGAGCAATCCTTTCCAACCTAAAAGCATTCATTTGAGTAAACCTTTCACATTCATGCATTCATAATTAAGCCATTCATGTGGGAAGTATTCCTTCCTCAACAATCACATCAATTACTAACAATTCACATCATAATCTTTACTCTCAAAGCCCTAGATCTCATGATCATCATCTAAGCTTCATTCTCAAGCAATTCTAATCATATTTGATCTATCCTATAAGGACAAACCTAAACCCATAAAGTTTCCCTTCATGACATCAACCCAACTATATCAATTCTAGGTCAAATCATGGAATAGGCATGGATACATGTAATATCATCCTAAATAAATGCAATTCTATCAATTCAATCATAAGCAATCATAATCCACTCAATTGGATCAACATTCATCATAACCCACAACAATGGAAGAAAACCCACTACACCATTTTAGTCCTACGACCACTCCAGTAAAGTGTAGCCTAAACTAGCAAAAAGTGTGGCCTTTGATAAAAGGCCACACTTTTTGACTTTAAGCAACACTTTTTAGGGGGTGGCCTAATGAAGCGTAGCCTTTGACATTAGACCACACTTTTGAAGTGTCGCCAAAGCAACAATACTTACAAAGCATGGCCAAAGAGGTATAAAGGCCACGCTTTGGAGTATTTCATTAGCAACACTTTTATCTGATTATACTATACTTAAAAGTGTTACCTTTGCGTTGTTATTGGTTACACTTTAAAAGTGTAGCCTTTTATATCTCACCTACAACAACACTTATAAAGTGTAACTTTTCTTATGTACAAGATAAAATTTATTAACAATAAGCCACATTTTTGAAGTGTTGCAATGCTGTGTAGAATTTTTGTAGCCACAACTTATCCACACTTACGATAAAATTTAGTTTGCATATAATCAATAATCACAATTAAATATATATAAGTGATATAAAGCACAAAATTTGCTTATAAATATTTCGAAAGTATATACTTCAAATTAAATAAACTTCGAGAACATGTCTCATACATATAGAAAGCAATTGCTTAAAGATCTCTACTAGCAATACATTCCACAAAACCAAATGTATTCAAACAACATTTATGATAATATATAGTACAAAAACTCTTTATCGTTCACTACAATAGATCGAGTTTACTTTTGTCCTCTATTCATCAAATTCAATCAGCGGCATTTTCCTGCACATTCACAAGTAAATTATAAGTTAGAGAATCAAATATTTCATATGCTCACTATATTGTTCAATTCCCAGCCCCTTCACAGTAAAATGAACCCCAAACATGTACAAAAACTATAAAATCTGGGAGAAAATAATAGGGCATGTATTCCAAGACTATCACAATAGGCAAATATGAATGATAAAATAAATCTGGGAGAAAACAGTAGGCAAACTCCGTATGACAGTCTATCCCTACATATTCTTCAAAACTTATTCTTCAAACTCTAGCCACATTATCATCTGTTGGAACTTTTAGAAGGACAGGTGATATGCAAAATATGGAGGCAAAAAGTCTAGCAGTGCAAGAGTCAAATTCCTGGTCTTTAATGATACTAGCAGACTCCGTATGACAATCTATCCCTACATAAATTGGCCTTGCAATTGGGGAGAGTTGATGTTGTTGATAGAAGGATGCAGACAACTAGAATTGACACTAACAACCAGGATGAAAGTCAGGCAGCATTACATGGATTGCGCTGGTGTGTTCAACATGGATACAAGAAGGAGATATTGGAGGTCGACTCAGAGCTATTAACCAAATGGCTCAACAACAATGCCAACACTCCATGGAAGATTCAGCACCCCATCAACGAGCTCAGGAACACTGCTAGCCAACTGGAATTCTTTAGGTATACACAATCCTATTCTAACAAGAATTATTATATCACTACAGAGGAGAACTATGTCAAACCAGGAGCCCAGATCCTTTCCCCAACAAAAATCATTCCACAGCTATACCAGGAAAAAAAGGAAAACCAATAATGCAAGGCAACACATTGGACAGCTTCAGAAGAACATCAATCAAGTCAAGAATAAGAGGAGATACACAAGCAATAAAACGACAACTACCTTGGATATCGATAACAATATGCAAACTATTAACAGAGAATGCTAAATACAAAATACCTTTTGAAGAACCGGATTATGATCTGTCCCTGAAGAATGTGGAAGATTTGTGCCTCTTACAGCTTGTGCGCTACTTGCATCAATAGGTGAAGCAAGGTTATATCCTTGAGGATCTCCATCAGAGTAAGCAAAATCTAGGAATGATTCAACACCAGCAATATACTCGTTGCTACACCTTGCTAAATCCATCCAATCCTTGGATGGGATATTTGAATTCCTAGAAGAAGATATTAATATTTAATCTTTCAGTAACAATCATTCAATCATTAACTACAGAAATGTAGGTCATCAGAATCAGAATCATATGTTATGAGATGATTATATTCATAGTGAGTTTCGAGTTTCGAGTACCTTATTACCATTCTTGTTTCTAATATATACATAATAATAACTACAGAAATGTATGTCATTATTTCAAGGATGTAATATAGTCATTTTATTGTTAAGAGATCAGAAATACCTTGATTTTGGTGTCTGAATAATATTAATTTCCTCTCAGCAAACCCTGAAATAGTTGAGAAGATTTCTTGGTTTAGAAATTTTTTTTTATTAAAATGTGCTTATTAAAACTACATAAAAAATAATATAGTTACATAATGGGTTTGCAAATAGATCAATACTAGTCATTCAAAATAAAATTATAAGTTAGTGAAATAAATCATGTATTTAATATGCTCAATACTAGTCATTTTTAACAATACTTCCCAACCCCTTCCCAATGTAGGGGTATTGTCATGAAAAATAGGACTGTTAGTTGCTATTAAAACATGTATTTCATATGCTAATAAGATGTGATAGTAAGTAACTACAATAAAATCCATAAATGTTGCAAAGAAATTGTGCAGACCTTCTCGTAGTTGTTGAATATAGCTGGAAACAAGAAAAAGAGGAAACTAAATTTACGATGAAACGATGACCAGTTAGCAAAACTGAAGGTGAACCAGACCTTGGATCAAACGCCATGAGTATCCCAGTACCAACACAAAGCAAGTAGCGCTGCCGGGTTATTCCGAACCTAATGAAAAATAATAAGTTGGTGCAATAGCAATCATCAATTTGTTCTAGTACAAATCAAAGACAGATTCTTGAAGTATAACAATATATAATGGCCCATCTTATTTATTCCTAAAGTCAGCCAAAAAAAATATATAGCCCTAGAGAGAAGAAAACTAATGGATCATTACTTCGGTATTAACACTGTGAGTATCTAAATTTATAGGACGATCTTCTCTGAAGTATGAAACACTTGTTGTCAACTAAAGGAACCCTTTGTCTATACAAAACAATATGACTGAAGAGGCTACGACTTACATCAACACTCCTAAGACATTTTCATGAAACTAAAATAGCATACAAACTTGCTAATTTGAGGGACTCACCTGTAAAGAGCCCAATTTCAGTTGACAATGACTTGATCATCTCTAATTTTTCTTTTATTATGTTCTCTTTGTCTGCAATCACCTCATCCTTTCCTTTCAATGCTTGCTCAGTTTCCTCAATATTTGATTCTTAAATAAAACAGAACCCATAAGAAGGAAAGAGAGATGGCTAATAATTAATATTTGGTAGTCCAAAATGAAAAAAAACAAATTACATCCCAAGAACTAATCCAGAACTCACTATTGCAGAATTATCTCACAACACAAGGAAAAAAATGTATGGAATTTAGTAACATGCATTGACTATGGCAAGCACAGAGTATGACAATATCAGAATAGGCACCTTTCAAATTTATAATCATGTCTTTTAAATTTTTATGAGGATGTGTGAATTATTCTTGTTGCGATTCTCTTTTCCAAATTAGATATGCTACTTGCATATAATTTCCGATTTGTACAGTCACCAAAGGAGAAGTGTAATTGCGGATTATCTCCAAAATTGTATCTCTCTATTAAGTCATTAAATGTTGGTTAGTCATTAATCTTTCTTTCAAAACATACATATATTACTTATTTTCACTATACCTACAAACTTAGAGCTGATTTGTGTTAGAAATTGGACAGGGGACAACTAAAATTAAAAACTTATATCAAAGGAGAAGAAAGGATTTCTACTATACCCAAATTAAATTTAATATTTTGTGTTAAAATCTTTTTATTTTAAGTTAAGTAAAGAATAGAACAAAATACAAATAGTTTGTAGCAATATAATGTTTAAATTTTGGGGTAAAAGAAAATAGAGAGAGTATAAATTTGAAACATGCATCCACAAATCATATAAAGGTATAAACTCCATAAATGTAGAAGAACCAACATAAACCTAGAAAAGTGAATGTTACCAGAGAAAACATAATAGAGAAATCACGTTGAGAAAAAGAGACGTCAGCGAACTCTCCGAGCAATGGCGATGGAATTAAGGTGAAGTGGATTCTGAGGAAGTGTATGAGTAATAAAGGCACGACACGTGTTATTTATGTGTCTTGAATAAAAGATCCCTTGCAGAGACGTCACACGACCTAGCTCAACTGCCTCATGCTTATACTTTTCTAGAGAGAAAAAGTGAAGCAGTAGGAGCTTGCTTTCAAGTTTCTTTTGTCACCCCCTTTTCCTTCCTAACAAAAATAGTATTACAAGATTTTAACTACCAACACTAAGAGGACTAATAAACAAGGGAAGGAACTTCCTTAAGGATTTTCACTTGGTTTCAAATATGAGTTCAAATTTAAGAGAAAATTCTACTAATACTCGAATCAAAAGTTTTTCATACTAAATAACAGCAGAATCAATGCAAACAAAAAAGATATAATTACTCAAAAAAAGATTATTAAATGTGCGTCAACAGAATCAAATAAAATGTCACAAAAAATTTTAGAACCACACTCAAATTTGCCTCGCTAGCTCACAAGTCAAACTTAAATGTCCCAACACAAATTACTATGCCTTGGAGTTCCTTGATATGCTCACTAGAAGAGATGTGTTGTGCCTAAAACCCGAGAGATTCCAACAACAAGACAGTTGAGAAGATTGATTAAAATTGATGATTAGAATTTAGCAAACCTGAACTAATACTATACCTCCTCAATATTCTAAATCTAAAATTTAGCAGGGGAGCTTTTTAACTTCAATTGACAACAAATAGGCCTGTAGCTAATGTAAGCTCCTTCTAGATTGCTATATTGTCTTGGAGATGCTCGTTTCTTGAAATCTATACTCTAGAGATTTGGCAAAGGTTATGTAGAAACATGTCTCTTCACATATTTACTACCACAACTGATATATAAGAACTTACATAACTGTATATATTTTTGTTTATAGGATGTATACGACTATATGTTCACCAAACATAATCAAGTTCATGTGTAAGCGCTAGAATTCCTGTGAAGAAAGAAAGAGAAGCAATAAAAATATTACTTCAACTCTTCAAGCATATCATCAAACAACTTGACTGCATTACAGTGCACATAAAAAATATTCCTATGCCCTCCAAAATTTGACTTCTTCTTAGAAAATTTTGCAAGCAAACTATTACAGTACTATATTTGTGTAGCTTCTTCATTGTTCTCTATAAGCTCTTTTGTTTTTTTATGGTGGATTATTCTTAGGTATTAGACAATGATATTACAAAATGGAAATATACAAGAAAGGAAATGAATATTATATCAAAATTCATTTTTACTATTACGATATATTGCTTATTAATATTTTTTAGCAGTAATATAGAAAATGTACCTCTTGATCTTTGGAATTATGGGCATATCAGTTACATGAAAAAGAACATGCGCCAATGAATTATTCTCATAAGAGGAATCTGATCAAATAATCAAATTCCTCAAACTTAATAAAGATATTAAGAGCACCCGAAAAGAAAACAAAGTATAAATTTAAGAACTTCGTAAGTAGAACGAAAACGAAGTACAAATTCAAGAACTTCAGAAGTAGAATGAAAATGTCAAAACCAGTAATTTCTAAGAAAGATAGAATCAAATGCTTACATACTCACCGATTTATATTTGTAACACCAGGACCAACAAACAGAAAGAATAAAAAACATAGTTAACAATAACTTAGAAAACTAGAGGACAACTACATTGTATCTGGAGATGATTGTGTAGCAGTCAAAAGTGGCTGGGATGAGTATGGTATAAAATACGGAAAGCCAACAAGTCATTTGATCATCAAACATCTCACTTGCATTTCACCTTACATTGCATCTACAACATTAGGAAGTGAAATGTCAGGTGGAATTCAAGATGTGAGAATTCAAGACATTACAACCATCTAGACGGAATCAGGGATAAAGATCAAGAATGGCGTGGGGCGAGGGGGCTACACAAAGATATATATGTCAAGGGGATGAAACTGCACACTATGAAATGGGTATTTTGGATAACAGACAACTATGGTTCACATGCTGACACTCAATGGGATCCTAAAGCCTTACCAGAGATAAAAGGAATCAATTACCGGGATGTGGTGGCTGAGAACGTGTCAATGGTTGGCTAGCTAGATGGGATATCCGGGCATCCTTTCACTGGAATCTGCATGTCCAATGTAACATTTGGTTTAGCAGAAAAGTCCAAGAAAAATCCATGGGCTTGCACTAATAATGAAGGAATTAGGAGTAGTGTACAACCTCCACTTTGTAAGTTGCTAGTTGATCAGGGCCCAAAGAAAAGTGGTATGTCTACTTTTCCTACAAAAAAATTACCCATAGATAGCATAGAGATGCAAAGATGTTCTTATAGATTGAATCTTTATTAAGCTTTCAATACATGTAATAGTTCTATTAATTAAGTACCCATACTTTTCATGGCTACTTCATAATACTCTCAACATTACGCTACCAATATAACTATATAAGGACTTCATGTGTTCTTTTCCAAAATGGATGATTTCATGTTACACTATAAGAAGCAAAACTATGATTCTACAAACCGTGACTATCAACAAATATAAGAAAGACAAATCTCAAAGTTCATTTACCAGTAAGGAATTGTGAACAACACGTTTAAGATAGCAAATTCACGCTTCTGGATATCACCTTGTAGCTGAGAAAGAATTTAGAAACACTAAAGAAAATTAGGTGGTTGTTCATAAGAATACAAATCTACAATCACATAAGGCATCGAGACTGAAAAATACATACAACTACTGCCAAACCACTTGAAAGTAAAAATAGGTCAAATTTTTAGGATAACAAAGAGTAATCACTTAGGATTTCCTAGTTCTACCAGCCAGAGAAAATCTGGTAACAAGAAGGAATTGGTACTTGGAACATTCTGATCACCTTGAAAGACTAATAGGACAAATCGAACATAAGCTACTAACAGAACCATGAACTTGCCTCCACTGCATTTGATCTACGTTTTCCAAGGATCATTGAGAGGTTTGATAAGTACCCTACAAAATTTATGAAACAACAGAAATTATAAAACAACATCTCTCTTAGTGAGTTGGATCTGGATTGAAGTTCACAGATTCCCTCCAAATGAGCTCCTTGATATTTTCTTCAGTAAAAGATGGTTGCTCAAAGTTAAAACTGAAAGGCCTAGAACAAACAGGCTCCTCATTGATATTCAACAGAGTGATAAGAAATAACGAGAAGAAGGCTGGCATAGTCACCATGTACCTGAATCTATCTCCATCGCCACTGCTCGTAGATTCTCCAATTCCTCGAAATTTGAAGTTCATAGAATTGTTTCTCCCGTCTCTAGGAAAAAGGTGATGAAGGATTAGGGAATCCCCACATGCCATTGATAAGGTTACTAAAGAAATTTTGGGTGAAATTGAGAAGGAGAGAAACTAGGGTTTAGGTTTCAATTTTTGAGTTGTGCTTTAGGCAAAAAGCAGCACAAAATTTTGTTTGGGGAAAAACGTTTTTATTTTTGTATTGAGTGTTTTTTTTGGGCCAATTTGAAATTGGAGGGAGAGTTGAATATATGGGAGGTGATACAATATTTTGGTGAAAATTTTAAGATAATTATAACGCCATACTAGTCAAGTGTTGCTTTTAGAATTATAAAAATATCACACTTCAAAAGTGTAATCATATGTGTAAATAAGTGTTGCTAATTATGTAATGATTTGGCAACACTTATAAAGTGTAGCCTATACCGTAAAACAGTACGCTTTATAAGTGTTGCCAATATTACCATAGTCAAAAGGCAAAAACTAAGGCTACGCTTTAAAAGCGTAGTTACAAATATATGTTTTCCTCAAATGCAAATAACACAGAATCTGAAATGTAATATAAAGAAAGACAGAGAGGGAGGTAAAGAGAAATCCTATCTATGCAGTCTCTCCATCTATCGGAGCATCAGTGCCCGATGCCTTACCCTGAGCCTGGACATCAGTGCCCAAGGTCACCTCAGGGGGAACAACAATGCTAGCTTCACTGGTCTGTTGATTGTGAGTCTGCCAGAAAGACATGCACCGCTCTGCAAAATCCCCTGGCCCATGGAGGAGTATTAGGGTCTAGGGTAATGGTTTTCCTGGCAGGAGTGGACCTCTTGTCCTTGCCTTTCCCAGTAGTTGTGGGTAGTTTCGAAGCTTTTCCTTTCGACGTAACTGCATCTTCCTTTATCGCAATTCCTTTGGACTTCTCTTGAGCCGGCGTTATTCTTTCAGCTGCTTTAGGTTTAGTCATATCTGCAAAATCTTGAAGAGAAGTTAGAGAAATATTTGACAAAAGCACTGATAAACTTTGCCGATATCATTCGGCAATCAAGAGTTAGTCCGCTGAAAGCTACAGTTCACAGAGATCTAGGGGAGTTGACAACGGTAAAGCGAGACTTTCAGCGAGTCGCCGAATGTTTTTGGCGACCTTCAACTTCTTGCCGAAAGTTACAAAATTAACAACACATTTATCATTAAATTAAAAATGTGATGGGGACGTTAGGCGAACCGCGGAGTGGTTCGGCGAGGTCAACCCAGCTCGCCAAACGGCTCACCGTACCTATTTTCAACCCATCTTCTCGAATTCAACACCGTAACCCCTGAAGACAAAATCAAAGTATGCACTAGTACAATCAAGGTATGACCCATAGCACCCAAACACAACCCTTCGAATTTTATCCAGATTAAAGCAAACAATCACTGGAATTCAACAGTAACAACTACTCGAGCAAGATTGTCAAATTAAAGCATGCGTGTAAACAATCTAGTCCTATCCGGCAGGGTCAGAATACTTTCAAACAAGATCTGGTTATTGAAAATGTGCATAACTTTTAATAAAATAAATTCAGGGCATAGAAAACCAACCTTTTGTGTTGTCTACGAAATGATTGAAACACTAGGCAGCAAGGAAATCCAATTCCGAGCACAAATTAACAAAAATATAATAGAGAAGCAACGATATTGAAAGTAAAACTAGGTGTGATTTTGTAAAGTTTGAAAATGAGGAAGAGCGTAGGAAATTGAAACTTTTGTCTTGAAAAACCGTCCAGTTCTTGACCACTTGGCGACATTAGTCATAAGTGCCGAACCATTCGGCGTCACTCCGAGCAATCACATACTTTATCGATTTTTACAGAATCCCCCAGTTAATTAGGGAGTCCAAACGGCCGTCTCCGACGAGATCGCCGACATGGTCGGCGATTCGCCATGAATTTCCTGTGCTCGCCGAGTTTTACAGACTCCAATGTAAGTTGGTCTTGAGTCTACCGGCGGTCTAGTTCGGGGTCGCTGAACCGTTCGGTGATTCGCTGATTGGATCTGTTGCTCGCCAATCAGCATTTTTCGATTACTTTCCACACTTCCATCTGCACAATCAACACACCATTATTTTATCAAAGCAACATAAAGCAATAAAGGGTTTTGGGTTGCCTCCCAAACAGTGCCTTAGTTAACGTCGTGGGACGACTCAAGTCCACCTTCAAATCTCATTTTTGGGGTTGACGATAGTGTCACTAGGCAAACCCCCTTGTTGTCTCGGATTGAGGTGAGACGAGCTATGACCCATTTGGGTCTCTAACTGCTTGATCAAAATTGAATGGGAGGTGACGATCTGGCTAAGGGTGGACACATCTTCTTTCAAGCCTTTTAACATTTTGTCTGACCCTTCAACTTTGTTGAGAATACATGAGAGCATATCCTCAGACCTACCTCCTTCCGAGTCCTTGGGGTTTTGGCACTCATGGGGAGGCACATATCTATCTTTCTCCCCATCCTTCCAATTCGGATTACGGTCCCTCCATTCACGATCTTGATCTTTCCAGCCTTCTTCTCTAGCCCAACCTTGGTTACCGCCCTGCCTTGGGTAGTTTTAACGATAGCCACCACCTTGATTGGCTAGAAAATTTACCTCATCGTTATAAAAGGCTTCAAACTTCATCTCCTCAGGATTTGCACACCTGACTCCCACGGCATTGACACCACGGGCACCATCCCCCATGACATTATTGGATAAAATATCAAGTTGTGTCATGATCTTGGCCATGTTTTGGTCTCTCTCATGATCTTTTTCAATCTGCTCCTTAGATAGTTTGAAGGTGAGAGGAGAGACTTGGTCCTCTCATGTGTACCATGCTCTGTTGATGGTTGTGATGCCATATAAAAGTTGGGTTGCTCCTACATATGGTTGCTACATTAAGCCTTCAGGTGAAAGTTTTTCAGCGACCCCTTTGATTACCGAGTCCAAACTCCGGTAAAAGTACTGAAGCATCACATTATCAGGCAAACCATGGGTTGGGCATTGAAGCACCAACTTTTTGAACAGTAACCAAGTTACGTGTAGAGGTTCTCCTTCTAGATGCTTAAAGCTCTGAATGCTATCCCGAAGGGTCATCATCTTCGAGGGAGGGAAAAATTGCACTTGAAATGCGGTTACCAATTCCTCCCAAGAAGTGATGGATTCACGCGGCAACTCGGCCAACCATTTGCACGCCTCTCCCATCAACGAGAAAGGGAATAATTTTAACTGGACTGACTCCTAAGATATGTTTTTGAACGAGAAAGGTATGCACACATCCACGAAGTTCTGAAGATGCTCGTGAGCCAACCCGCTGAAAAGTCCCTTTAGTCGCAAGAGTTGCAACATAGTACTCGTTATGTGGAAAATTGAATTTTCCTCAGCTGGAGGTAACCGGATGGCTCCAATACCTACCATGACATGGAGACCATTGATGTTGGGCTCTAGAACATCATTGAGATTTTCGATATCGTCTTGGTGGCCTACCTGGCTACCGTTGCTACTGTTAACACTCATTCTTTTTGAAATATTCACACAAGCAAACAAAACAAAACTAAATATTAAGTGAGTAAACTACAACTAAGAAGAACAAAAATTCTACTAATCTAAGAATTCTAAAGTAACACCACTCCCCGGCAGCGGCGCCATTTTGATGCTTGCGTAATCAAGACACAACTTCCAATACAAGTGTCTACGATCGTACAATAGTAAAGTAACCCAACGAAGGGTTGGGGTCAAGTCCCAAGGGAGTGGTCTTGAGAATTTATAGAAAAATAAAATTAAGTTTTAATTAGTCATAGCTAAAAATATTATTGAATATAAACATGTTAAATCTAAGGGGTGACGCAAGCGTCAATTATCAATGGGGGTTTGTGACAAGTAAGTAAAAACAGCAAAAATGTAAAGAGTACTAATCAAGGAGAGAGAACGCTTGGGATGTGACAGGAATACGGGTTAGACTAGACTATTGGGTACATGTTTTTGATAGAAAATCTGTTAAGTATTATTGACTAGGCTAAACTATAGTGGGGGTAAATTCTCTCTCGAGCAACTTACCCCGAATAAAATGGGTTTCTCTTGGACACCCACTTGCCGCATTGAAGAACAACCTCCGCCTTAGCCAACTCACTCTCTCGAGCGGAGTGTGTGGGAGAATGATTAGGGTTCACTCTCTTGAGCTGAACCTCATGTCGACCCACTCCCACGGGCCATCAATTTTGTAGTCTTAGTTTTACGACCTCTCTCTCTCGCAAGCCAAAAACACAAAGGTGAAATCATATTTGCAACTAAAATTTCATTAAGTTCCAACACAACTACTGAACGAAATCACATCTAAACAACAAATAAACTTTCAGCAAGCAAGACCTAACAATTAATCTAACCCATATTCACAAAATCACACCTCAATAATTGAGGTTTTAGCTACACATGTAAAAGAGATAGAAATTTATACCAATATGAGTTTACATTCAAATGGATATTAAGATTTAAGTCTCAAAACAAGCAAAGAGTAAAGAATCCACAAGACCCAAGTCCGAATTCTTGGAGTTGAAACCCTTTGAATCTTCAAGTTCTTCAAAACCTTCTCCAAACGTAGAACTCAAAATTCTATGTTAAAAATTATACATTAAAAATTTGATATTAAGCTACAACTCTCAACGAGTATTTATAGTTTTCAAAAATGTGTGCTGCAGCGGATCATTCAGCGTCGTTAGTCGAGATCTCCAATCACTTCGGCGATCTGCCCTTTTGTCGGTTTCATCGTAGTCTTGCTCTATCCTTCAGCATCGTCGTATTTTTTATCGTTGGGTAACATAGTATAGCTTCGCGGAACTGCCCGACGACACGCCGACTTCTCCTTTTTACCCCTAATTTGATCCTTTCTTTAAGGGCTCAGCACACTAGAACAAAAGGCGAGGATAAAACCTTTTGGCGATTCGCCGAATGGGTTCGGCGATTCTCAGATCTTCATTTCTTCATTTCTTCATTCTTTCAGCTGCCTTTGTTCCTTTTTTGCTAAGTAGTGTTCATGCTTTCCCTCAAACCCCAAATACCTGAAACCTAAGGGTTTTCATCAGATATTGAGATAAAATATGCATCTGAGGACACTAGTTATATCAAAATATAGCCTAAATGAGTACAATTTGTGGACTCATCAGTACCCCCTAGATGTAACAAGGCATATAGAACCTCGAAAGGGTCCCATGTAAGCCACTTAGCATATCATAACATAAGAATAGAACAATAAAGAGTAGAAATGTATTTCAAGTCCAAAATTTTCATAAAGGAAATCGAAAGTCTAGACTTGTTTCAAAATAGCCATATATTACAATACTTTGAATGAAATAGGGTCACATCCCATACAACATAGTCCGAAAAGAAAATACAAGAAAAGAACTACAATGAGATAACATCTGAAACGACCCCAAAAATGCCCGAAAATGTGCTACGGAAACACCTATAATTGTAATTTTCATATATCTCAAAATCCGTGCATGATTTCAGAAATTCGACTTCATATTCTTATTCAGGGGTCAAATTGAATGGGAAATGGGTCTAACTCGAATTTTAGAGCAACCGTATCAAAATTCGAAAATCGCAAAAATGCGATTTGGAAGAGTCCACTTTAAAGGGGCATATCTCTTAGCACACAAGGAACTGGAAGGGCCATAAACTATCAAAATTAAAGCCCTTTGAGTTAGCTTTCCAACGCACTTGGTTTCACCTCATTCTGAGTTAGAATGAAGGAGTTATGACCATTTTCGTAAAACCTGTCTGTGCAGATTTGCAATTTCCAGTAAGCTGTTTTTTTTTAAAGCCTCATTTTTTGAG